>PVJO010019402.1:0-34356 GCA_004026905.1 Hystrix cristata
TACTTCCTCTAGGCATGGATTATCCTTCCCTGCATATAATGTTTCTGCCCAAACTTACAAAATATCTCATTTACCATGATCATATTCCACACAGAATTTCATGGAAACAATCTGAAGCATTTAAAATGTTGAAATACTGCACAATTTTTGATCTTTATATTAAATTTTTTATGAAGAAAAAAATGGCCTCACTCAATTCGAGTCAGTTCATATTTCCTGGAATTTGAGTTTTTAGAAATTTTTGTTACTATTGTCTGCTATTCTCTACTAAATCCTCCTTATTTACCTTTCTCTTTTTAATTAATACATGAATATGAAACAAGCAAGTAGACTGCTTTATGAATACAGTAATGGAAAACCTGAAGGAAGAAATTCAGCCGGAAGTTTTTATATGGTATTAATCTTAACAATTTGGAAGGTTGTTTACAGGGGCTATAAATAGCTGTAGAAACATGCCAGTGGTGTTTGGTAGTCAACAAAGAGAGATTCAGAATTGTTTCCAATATGGTTCCATGACTTTTGATGTAGTATAAAAATGTGTAAACACTTGGCTTTTGAGGTCAGAATGCAAACTTCCACACTGACATTTAAAATCAAATCATTTTAGTCAAGAGAATAAACTTATTCTAGAATATGGTTTATTCTTGGCCTCATATCTATATAATTAAAGTCATTATTCCTTGAACATATATTTCATGCCCCATATTTTGCCAAAGCTTTTGCGTTTGTGATTTGATTTACTTTTCGTATTCCAGAAAGCAAGGCATTATTATCCTTAGTTTTTCTTTCTTTTTTTATTTTTAGCTAAAATGCTGATTTTGAGAGACTTCAGGGTAACTTACATACTTTCCTTAGAGACGTTACTTGTTAGTCAGTTATGCAAACATCTATCAGTCAGGCTGATCTCCTTTTTTTTTTTTTTCTTTTTGCTGCTTCTTCCTGCACTTTTGCTATTCTTATCTTCTCCTGTTTAAAATGTGGGGAAACAAGTCATTTAGTGAAAAAGAAATGGAGTAGTTGCATTTTAACATTTTATTAAATGTGAGGGACCATTTTCATACTTGGATCAGAGTTCCTCAATCTCATTAGTATTGACTTCCTGAGCTGGGTAATTAATTCTTTGCATGGAGAGGGCTCTCTTGTGAATTTTGTATATTTTGGAATATTCAGTGGCCTTGCTATCCTCCACTCACCAGCTGTTCCGAGACCTTCGCAGCTTTCATAATCAAAACATCAGCAATAATTTCAAAATTCTCTTGGGATAAACAATTTTGACTAGAGAACCACTGACAGATACAATCAAATAGATCATAGGTGATGGATTTGCAACTCAAATTCCAAAAAAAATAGTTTTGTACCACACTGTCACATTCTAAATGATTTTAGTTTTTTTTAATAAATGAATGTATGGAAAAAAGAATTTGAGTGTACTCATCCCATCGACTATTGTATAATCTTCTTCCAGAACTGGATACTACTATTGTATATACTTTTATTTCCTTACATTTACTTCCATCTTGTGGTTGTCATCCCCTCACATTGATTACTGCAGTATATTGTGTATGTCATCTGTCAAAAATTTTGTTTTTATCTTTCACTAATGTGTTTTAATCGGCATATGCTATTTCTTGTTTCAGTTCCTTGAAAAAACAAATAAAATCTCTAAGCCACAATTCCTTGCTTTTAGAACCTTTCTTACTGCTATAATATCTCTCAAGATGTTATTTTATCACTTGGAAATTTTATTTAGATGATATATAACACTGAAAAACACAATATATACTTTTGAACCACTCTCAGTAAAAGACCAGTAAAACACATGCTAGTGCTTATAAGATGGCATAGTCGATAAATGCAAAGTGTAATTGGACAATTACTTTTTTGCACAAGTAATGTATATTCTTATCTTTGAACAGAGTTAAAATAGATGTTCCTGGGAAAAAAAACTGTGTGTTGGCTAGAATGTCCTTTTTGGTAGACAAACAAACCACACATCCTTACATTTAAAACAGTTGCAGTTTTTATTTAGTTTTGCTCACCATCTGCTTCATGGAAAGTGATATCAGTCCTGCAGCTGAGATAAGTAGTTTATGATATCAAGTAGATAAATGGAGAAGAATTATCTTTCTCTGTCATAAAGTAGGTTTAGGTAAACCAATTTCCATATATTATATTTTCCCAAAGGATTTTTATGCTTCTAGTTTCTACCTTTCATTGGCGCTCTGACATTGAATTCATTTTTCTTGCTTATCTCCTGCCCACATTGAAGAAGCCCAAAGCTCACAACTGTATTTCTACCTGACACGTGCTGAACATTGACATATGATACCCATATAGAGTGACAATGAGACACAAAGGAAACATCAATTTGTTTAGGAATATCTTTATATATTCTATTCCTTTTTTTGGGGGGGGAGTGCTGGGGATCAAGTGCTCTAACCACTGAACTAAATCCCCAGCCTCACATTCTGTTCGTTTTGTGGCCTAAAGTAATTTACTAGATTGTTTATTAATTCTAGAAGAATCATGTAAGATAATTGTGTTTGTTATGCAGTTATTTTCACATGTGGTTTACTCTTATATACAGATTTTACTTTGCTAAAAGTGTCAAACTGACTGACACAATGGTTGATGTCAAGTTGGGGAATTATAGGAACATATAACTTCAACATAATTATTTGTTTTTGTGATTTTTTTAATAAATATAATTCAATGAATATCATTTAAATAGTAATTCTGTTAGGTTATTTTGATGATTTAAAATGTTAGAGATGGGAAAGGGTTCTGGGGATGGGAAGAGATGTGAGGGACGGAAGGGGATGGAAAGGTAAAATAAGATGCAGTGTATGTATGAGCCAATTCCCCAAAATGAGAATTATTCTTTATTACAAAGATATATTAATACAAAACTAAAAATAAATAAGGCAGTAAGTAAATAAAATTTTGATTCCTAAAGGACAATGAATAATATCTCAGGTTTGTCCAGAGAGACAGAATTAATGGGACATAGAGAGATATATAAGAGGATATGTGTAGTGGGAATCAGCTTATGGACTTATGGATGCTGAGAAATCCAAGTTTCTCTGATTTGCAACCTGGTCATTTAGGAAAGGGAGTGGTGTGGTTTTGTTTTGAGGTGAGAAGCCTGAGAAGTAGAGTTGAAGGAAGGTATTGGTATAAATTTTAGAGTTCATGGCTCAATATCTATCCTTAGGAAAGGATGGATGTTGTGGTGGTTAATTGACCGTCAATTTGAGTGGGAATCCCAGGTGAGTTGAATAACGTGGTTCTGGGCATGGAAGACCCACTTAAGGAGGCTTGTTGTCAGAACGGTATAAAAGGAGAAGGGGGGAAGGATTTCAGCTGACTTTCCTTGGAAGAACTTTGTTGCAGCTGCTTTTCTTTCTTCAGACGAACTCTAGTCCTTGGTGTTGCCAAGGATGGCTGCTGTTCTCTTTGGAGGAACTCCAGTCTTTGCCTTCACCTTGGGCATCCCCTCTTGTGTTTTGGCGAGGATTCTTCAGCTCCCAGCACCAGGCTTTCAGCTTGCCAGCCTGCCAGCACAGACTCTCTAGCCTGCAGCGCCAGCCCTCGTTTTTGGTTGGGTCTTTTCCTGGTTTTGGAATCAGAGGAGTGCTTGCTTCCAGGAATGACTTTGTAAGTACTGCTTTCCTTTTATTCCATTAGCGTTTCAGGAGTACCGGTGTTAGATCTTTAAAGTTCTTGTAGAATTCAGCAGTGAATCCACTGGAACCTGAGCTTTGCTTAGTTGGTGGTTTTTGTTGTTGTTGTTTTGTTTGTTTGTTTATTTCTTCAATTTCATTCACTGGCATTGGCTTATTTAATTTTTTGTTTTTATCTTCTTTGTACAGCTTTAGTAGTTTGTAGGTATCTAGGAATTTACCCATTTCTTCTGACTGTTCCATTTTATTAGATTACAGGTCCTCAATGTAGTTACCAGTAGTCTTCTGGATTTCTGCAGAATATATTGGATTTGGCCTTTTTCATTTCTAATTGCATGGGTTTGGGCCTTTACTTTTCTTTTTAAAATGAAGTTGATTAAGGGTTTTTCTATTTTGTTCAATTTCTCAGATAACTAACTCTTCAATTCATTCATTCCTTGCATTTTTTAAAAATCTCAATTTCATTAATTTGTGCCCTGATCTTTATAATTTCTTTCCTCTTATTAGCTTTGGGTGTGAATTGTTCTTGTTCTTCTAGGACCTTGAGGTGCATCATTAGGTTATTTATTTGACCATATTCTGTTTTCCTAATGCGGGAATTCACTGCTATAAACTTCCATCTTAGGACTGCTTTTATTGTGTCCCATAGATTCCCATATGTCGTACTGTCATTATCATTTGATTGTAAAAATTGTCTAATTTTTTTCTTTATATTCACTTATGACCCATTGATTCTTCAAGAGGGTATTATTTAATTTCCACGTACTCACATAGTTTTTGTGGTGTCTTTTTTGCCATTAATTTGTAATGTCATTGCACTATGTTCTGATAATATGCATGAAATAATTTTGGCTCTTTTGCATTGATTTAAGCATGCTCTGTGGGTTAGTACATGGTCTTTTTTGCTGCTGAGAAGAAAGTAGAGTCTGCTGTTCAGTGGAACACTCTATAAATATCTATTGGGCCCATTTGTTTGAACGTTTGGTTCACTTCTGATATTTCTTTGTTGACTTTTTTGCTATTTGATCTGTCCTTCTGTGACAGTGGGGTACTGAGATCTCCCATTACAACTGTGTTGGTGTTCATGTGACTTTTATGTCCCTTAGTGTTTGTTTTATGAAGTTTGGTGCACTGATATTTGATGCCTTTATGTTTATAATTGTTAACTTTTCCTGTTGAACAGTTACTTTAATCAATATGTAGTGACCTTTTTTATGTCACAAAATATTATGTATCATAATGTCTATATTTTTTCATGTAATTATTCAATGTTACAGACATTGTTGGAAAGTTTAAATTGGTTGTTTCATTCAATTCTCATACTAATTTCATGAAATTTCTTTACAAATGGGAAATGGAGGTTCAAAGGACCAAACAACTTATCCAAGTCACACTAATACTGTTATCATTGAGAATAAAATCTAAATCTGTACATTTTGTACATGATACACTTTCAGTTATTCAGTATGACCATTTTATAGATCCCATTACCAGGAAATGACTGTTATTTTGGTGGAATTTCACTGATTACAATGCAACATATCGTATGGAAATAAAGCCACAGTGTAGCCTTCACCGAAACAGAGATGTGTTCTCTGCCCTTTTCTTTTGTTGTTTTTTATTTTAAAAATTGATTTCTTCACAATAAGAACAAACATAACAATTGTAATTCTTTAAGTCTTGTAACAAAGAACAGTCTCCTGATTCAGTTCTCGTAGTCAGATTTCTGTTTTTCAGAGGTAAGCATACTTTTTATTGTTAGCTGATGCTTCTATGATTTGCATTCATATGTCTAGCTAGCATATTTTTCCTTTTTTATTTTCAGTTTTAGATGTTACATATTGATTTCTATAGGAAGATATGAGAACTTGGCACACTTCAGTGCTTCTCTAAAACACACTTCTCTCATACACCTAATATGTATAGACTGTAATTTTTGCCTTCATGAATACTCAGTGATTGCATTATTATAAATGTGTAAATATTATTTATAGCTCAGTCACCTGTGTACTTTCATTCTTAATAACAATTTTGTTAATCAATAGTTGCTAATTTTTTGTTTAGTTTTATGATTACTCATTTTATATGTTCCTTCAATTTTATGACAATTATTGTATCTAAGAAATATACTTTGGTTAAACATATTATTCACAAAACTGGACTTATCCTCTGTACTTGCCCTACAGTACTTGTCTTAGGGCTTGCTCTCATCAATAATTTAATGAATTATCTTTTTCTGTCCTTCATGTTGGTTTTCCTGTTTCCAGGATCTCATGGCATATATTTTGTTTTCACTCCCTCATTTTTTATAACACATTCTCCAGCATTTTTCCAATAATGTAAATGGACTGTAAATGTTAGTTCATTGGGTAAATTCATATATGTTTATTGCTATGGTTCAGGTGTGTTTCCTGAAATTCTTGTGCTGGAAACTTAATCTTCAAAGGCATCTTAATAATTTTTGGAGATGAAGCCTTTGGAAGACAGTTAGGTCTAGGTAATGTCATCAAGATGAAGTCTCACAGTAGTATTATACCTTTATAAGAACAAAAAGGAGATTCCAGTTAGTTAGCGTGCTCTGTCTCTGTGTTTGATGCCTTCAACCATGCTCTGAATGCAGTAAAAATACCCTCACCAGATACTGGTACCCTGCTCTTGGACTTGGCAGCCAGTAAGCTTTCTGATGTCTCTCCTTCCAAGGGCCCTGGTCCATTTCTGAGTTTCTCACCCTCATGACTTTAATCCCAATTAACTCCCAAAGGCCCCACTTCCAGACACCATCATGTTAACGTAAGGGTTTCAATATATGACTTTGAAGTGGAATGGGGAACACAAATGTTGAGACCATAACATGGTAAAAGTGTTTTATTGTAACCATCAAACTAATTTCACTCTTGCAAACAAAAATAACAGTGTTCATTTCAATATTCATTTCTATCTGGATACAATTATACTTTGATACATTAAACAAGTGTGGATTGTAATCTTTCATCATAAAGTCTTTAATTTGAGGATTTCCTGCTCTGAAAGGGAATTTGTCTACTTAATACATATAGTCCTTGGGTATCAGTAATACAGGTGAAGGCATGGCATTAGTGGTTTTCAGGCCATGTTATATTTGTCTGCAGATTTACTGGTAGTCTAAACCTTTTGACATCACCACCTTTGTTCTCAAGTTTCTCATAAGTATCAGAATTCCAGTAGCCTTGCTATCAGGTCATCGACTTATCTAAGGAAAAGTTCTATCTATCAGCACATCATTTAACAACAAAAACAGTAGCAGCAACAACAACAAATGTGTACCTCAATTGTTACAGATAGACTTAAAAATACAAAATATATGTTCTAATCGATCCTTTATGCAGCCACACTGTATAAAATCTCTGTGCTCGGAATCACACCTAGATCCCAGGTCCTTCCTGTCTTGAGAAACTGTGCAACTTTCTAATGATGACGAACTTTTGTATATTCTCATACACAGAACAGTGTATCAGAGTTGATAATATCTAATGTTCTTCCCAGCAATAAACTGCCCATTATTTTCCAATTAATTTTCATATATTTGAATATCAGGATTGATCCACTAAGATATGTTAAAATCAATAAGAGATTCACCTTGATATCCTTAAAGACAGAGAAAATGGTAGGGGTGGGGTCTTGTGGTCAAAAAGTCCTTCTTAGCCAATAAGAAACAAAAGAAGTTCCAGGTGGAGGCCCTGTTGAAGATGAGGGAAAAAAAACTGATTCTTTATTGATTTCTTGCCTATTGTTCCAAGTCAGCATGCCAGATGACTAAGTCCGAGAGAGGGGCAGATATGGGAAATAATCTGGGGTCTGCATTGTACATTTTTTGTACTCACAGTTCTTAGACCAAAATAGTTGATTCAGTGTAGTAAAAAAAGGACAAAGCTGCTGATTTCTCACTGTGTGTCTTTTAATGACCATGAGCTGCACATTAAGTGTTGATATCATCTGTGTATCTTCCCTTAAAGAGAAGTTACAGATAAGTGAGGTACATATTTCACTTGTGGTAAATAAATTTTAAAATTCTCAATACCCCA
This sequence comes from Hystrix cristata, assembly GCA_004026905.1. Taxonomy (NCBI): domain Eukaryota; kingdom Metazoa; phylum Chordata; class Mammalia; order Rodentia; family Hystricidae; genus Hystrix; species Hystrix cristata. The sequence goes on from PVJO010019402.1 coordinate 7,745, forward strand.
AACCCAAATTAAGAAATGTAATCCTAAGTAAATTGGGGTAGATGTTGTTTGAGTATTTTGAGAAGGTGCTCACTTTGCCTACAGATCGTAAGAAATGCTTATATATGGTGAAGAATATTATATTTCAATATAAGAATATTATATCTAAAAACAGCAGAAAGTTTCACCTTATAATTGAAAATTTTCCAATACTAAAAAATAACAAAATAAACATGAATATTGGTCTATTTTACCTCTGCAGCATGTACTTTTTAGGCAAAAGGTTAATAAATGCTAATAGTTTTATGCAGTGTTATCATTTATAATATTCCTTTGCTTTTTCACAAGAAGATATGAAAGTACTCAAATTCTTGATCTTGGAATAGTGTGATGTTAGAGTCTAAGTAATATATCATTACAGTAAGTGGAGATATGCTCCTCCTATTTTAATACTAATAAAATCTTTTTTAAAACCTAGACTGCTCTTAATGTTATGTTTGTCATAGTAGAAGAATGAAATAATTTCCCACTAAGAAAATATGGCCCAAGAAAAGGTACACGACTTCAGGAAATTTTCACACCTAGCTACTTGATAACTTTTAGACTCCCTATATTTAATTCCAAGTCATTTTTACTTTAGCTGCATAGTGAAACTAGTATTTATTCAGCGTTTTTTTCAAATGGCATCTATTTTCATTTTTCTTGCTATATCAGTGGTTTCTTCTAGTCATAGGTCCTTCAGTATATCTTTCAAAGTTTAACATGTTTTTCGCAGTAGTGATATTTTTTAAATGAAGGACTTCAGTACTTTTTATGAGGGAAGGGTCTCATTAAACCATGCAGAGACTTAACTTTAAATTTGCCTTTTCTCTTACTGTTCCTTTTAACAAAAACTTTATTGGGTTTTCTGATGAGAAGCTCAGCAGGAGATATTTTCTTCATTAGAAAATGTAAAATGCTTAAGGGAGTAGAATATGTTAGCTTCTTGTTTTCAGATTTATTATACTTTTTTCTTATATTTAGCTAGTGGGACTTGAGGGAAGGAAAATCATTTTGCATTTTCCTATACTTGATAACCCATATTTTTATGCAATGATCTTTTCACAATCTTACCTTACAAGTTTCGTGCAATACAAAAACATTTTGGAAGAAACGTTAACTGTTAAATTCCTGTTCTAGGATAAGAAAATAATAAACACATACACGATAGAATATTTTATCTAAATTGCATCTACCTGATGACATTTTCCCATCTCTGCAGCAGCTGCTGCACATATGAATTCACTACAGCTTATTAGATCTATAATCCAATTTTGACTTCTGGGAATTTTCTTTTTTCTGAAGTTTTTATCTGAGTATACTTTAATCTGCATAAAAATATTCACACTGTCTGGAGCTAGGAAAATGATTCTTATGTAAATTAATTATTTAAAATTCAGAATAGTAACTTCAGACAAATGGAGGAGAAATGACAGGGAATTAAAACTTTGGAAGACTATTTTCAATATGGTAATTGGATTCAAATAGTTTATTTTTCTGCAGAACATCAAAGACCTACTCACCGGTCTGTGCCCAGATTAAGTGAAAGCTGCAAGACATACTTGTAAATATATATAAACTTAAACATTTTTCAGACAAGTTAAAACTATAGTTTTTACATTTGTTACACTACTTCTTATACTCCAGTTTTCAATATGTCCATTTTATAAGGACAATAATAAGAGTTACTTATCAGGTACAATACTTGTAACATTTGATCATTGGGAGAGACCCCAACCAACAAAGACGGGCCACTGCCATTACATTGATTAGAGACATAAGTGACTATTGAATGAAACAGCAATCCTAATTCTCATCAATCTCATTAATCAATTTGTTTATATTTTGCCATGGTCATCATAGGAATCTCAAATTTCTACAACACTTTTATGATTAGGCTTTCTATTTTTTGATCTGGATACCAACTGGATCTTAAATCTCTAGTTAAAATTTCCCTTCTCATAACCTTTAAATTCTTGAATAATCAGAAAATGACCTAATTCTTAATTAAGCAGACTTCATTGTTTAAAAAAAAGAGGTTGATCCATATACTGTAAATCTGGCTACTCAAAAACATTACCAAAGTACATAATGTTTCAACAAGTATGGACAAAAATAGAGGTAAGGGTATTTGAATAATTAATGGATACATCTGAAAATTGACTTTAGACAAAATGATGAAATTAAAATTCATGAGAATACAGACTTAAATTTTTTTATTTTAATTGTGCATGTAAGGTATAGTGCAATAATGTAATATAGGCATAATATATTTAAGGTACAAATTAAGATATCATTTCCATCTTTTAAAAATGTTTTGATTAATACATAATGAATATACATACTTATCAGATAGACTGAAATTTCAATAAATATATACAATACGTACCAACCAAATAGGATAATTATTATTTCCACTTTTTTACCCATACTTTGTTTTTGGAAAATTTGAGCTTCTCTCTTCTAGTAATTTACAAAGCATGAAATAGTTTACTGTGAACTATAGTTATTCCATTGTGCTGTAGAGCACTTGAAGTTATTAATTCTATCTAATTGCCTCTTAGTACTTGGCTATCCGACCTGTATCTCACCTCTGTTCAGCCCTTCCCAGCTTCATTTAAAACAATACCTTTGTAAGCAAGCCACATGGATCAACCTACAGAAAAATATTAATAGTAAATGCATCACAAGAATTAGGAAAACCTGAAACCAAAAACATACATTTTAATTAATATCTGATTTGTCAACAAACTCATATAATTCCATTGACATCTTTTCATGATATTTCTCATTATAAAACTCATATAGAACACTGTGAAGCTGAAAAGTCATTGAATTCATTTTAATGAATACTCCTCTAATTCTAGGAAGAACAATTTGTTTTGCAAACAAAAGCATTTGGCAAAATTTTGCTTCCATTTGCAAACTCCACATCAGGTGACAAACACAATTGCGGACATCTTCCTCAAAATCATAAAACAAATTAAGTTTATAAACTGAGGTACCACTGTAAAAATCTAATCGTACATTAAACATGAATGTAGGTAAGGAGCAGAATTTTCCTTATTAAATTGTAAAATATAATGATAATACATATTGTAATTTAAAGCTATAAATTACACATCATATTCATACTTAAATACAAATTATAAGTAAAACCATATGTTTTGGGTTCCGGAATTTTAAAAAGTAAAACAATAATATTCCATTTTGTTTGTATTAATGGATATTATTTTTTCTACTGAACACTGCTTTAATGGTTCTGGTAGGTAATAATGTTGACATAGGAACACACTGGATGAGATTTGTGTTTGTCTTTAATTGTATTGGGCATAATTTTTTCTGGGGAATAAAATAAACCAGTCTCCAGGCATTTTCAAATTTCAAACAAATTAAAGATCTAAGTGTAAAAAAACCTAAAATATTTAATTCATTTAAGTCTTTGTTCATATATACACTTTCATTGACATCTACTGTGATTATCTTATTTACAATTTCAAGTACATTTACATCTATAGCACTTAATGAATGTTTACATTAAATTGTAAGTTTTATGACATCCCTGGTTACTTCAGTAGCATACCTACATGTAAAATGCCAAATATGAAACTTGCAATTTCATTTATCTCTTGACACATATTAAGTTACACCCTCTTTTTCCTGTACCATCTTACTTTACATGGTTTATTACATATCTTACCAGTTTATTTTCTACCACATGTATAAAGAAATATATAATTCACTTTATTGTCACAATAATAGGGTAATATTTTTGTTTATTAAATTCAGAGGCATAAATAATATTTCTATGTTCAATCAAATATTCTGGCCATAGTATTTCATAATCTAATTGGTTTAGGATAAGTATTGTATTTTCTGCAATTATCTTTGTAAAAATGTATCTAACCATTTTCACCTAACACCTATAATTGTATTTGAACCTATCGAAGGAAATAACAGTATAACATTTTTATAAAATGATGACTAGTCTATGAATTTAACTTCATTGCAGATCGTAATATATATCTAGTTACATGCCTATATAACAGATTGATGAAATACCTTTAGCCTATTAAGGTATTGTTTGTTTTTTCACAAATAATGTTGATATAAGTTAGTCCATCCTTCATTGTTACTCACATTATTACATTTTGATGCTAAAGTAAATTGTTTGCTAATGAATATTCACAGAAGAGTTCCTAGAGCAACCATCTTCATACAAAATCAATGATCAAAACTATGTCAATTAGGTCATCAAATTCCATCTTAATTTAAACTATGATGAAAATAAAAGAATTACAGAAGGTTCCTAAAAATTGACAGAAAACTGAAATTGATTTTAAAAAATACACCTCTCCCTTGACAGAACAAACTAATTTACAGCACTTTTTCAGATACATGACAATTTTCCTGTGTCTTATTAGCCTAACTTTCTTGTTTCTTTTCATTAACACCTGGTTGGAGCTCAGTCTCCCATTGGGAAACACCTGTCCACAGTTTAAAAAGGTGTTAATTGTAAAAACAATAAAAAGTTGAGGCAGGGAATTAGTTCATAAGTTCTTAAAGGTAACTTACAAAATATTCAAAAGAGTAGATAATAAAATAGTTTACTATTTTTAATAGAATCAAAATGTTATAGTAGTTCTAGCTCTGTAGCTATAGGCAGATAATTGAGCCTCTCTGTGCCTTGTTTTATTTATCTTAAGAAGGAGGGTAATGATCCTATTTCACAGAATTTTTATAGAAGTTCATGTAGTTAACACAGGTAAATATCACCTGGCAAGCAATGACTATGTATTAGCCATCATGATTATCGTCACTCATTTATTTTTATTGGCACATAAGTGTTCATGGAGTGTAGCATGACATTTTAATATATGTATACAGTGTTTAATCAAGGTACTTGCATATCCATCACCTCAAATAGTTACCATTTCTTTTCATTGTGAACTTCAAAATGTTCTTCTAGCAACTTTGAAATATGCAATTAATTGGTGTCAATCACAGCTACCCTATGTGTCGTAGAACATCAGAAGTCATTTTTCCTGTCCAACTACACTCCTGTGTCCATTCACCATTCTCTTATCATAATCATCATTATAAGTATTATTAATATTTTGCTGGACTTTTCCATATTTATAATGTGAGGATATATGCTCCCGAAGTTGTATGTACTATTTTCTTGTACTATTTTTCATGACTAGTGATTTTTAGCATACTTAAAGGAAATGTTGTGAGCCGATGTGGTTCATCTGTCTCAAGATTTGAACATCTACAAATTGCTTGCATGACGTGTATCTTTCATTTATTCTGAGTTCTGGTGAATGATTTGACCAATAATGACTTTTAAATAGTGCATTCAGTTCTACCTTAAAAAGCAAAGAGAAAGAATGAAGCTCAATATTGGCATAGACTTTTTGACTTTTATTTCTATTATCATACAACCTGATGAACTGAAAGTAATTTTAAGACTGGTTAAAATAGGAAGCAAGATTTTAGACATGAGAAAACAAGGAGTGCAGCACCGTGATCTCTGAAAGAATGAAGTATACAAAGTGAGCCCCGTTACCCTCTCAGTTCCTTGCGTGGGGGCACCATTCTGCTGTGACACAGATAGGTGGAGCCTAAATGGCTCATGGTCATCCAGTTGATTAGAGGAGAGAGAGATTCAGGGCCCCAAATACTGGAGCACCTGAGCACCATTAAGCACAGGCACAAACAAGAAGGAACTCTCACCAAAGGGGTCCCAAATTTTGTAAGTATATTTACTATGAGTCTTTGGATGAAAGTTGGGCTATATATCTAACATAGTTCATCTGTCATTGAGTTGGAAGCTGAAATTTAACACCGGGCATACCGTACTGAAATATGTTAGACTTCTATCACAACCAGTGTGAAGAATCATCAATTAGCATTCAATTGAGTCTTCAGAAAGACCACATTTAGGGAGGGAGAGCCATAAATAAATACCATACCCTAGGACTAAAGCCAGTACCAGGCTGGGCTTGTTCTAAACAAGAATAAAGCCAAATATATCAGCACTAAAAAATGCAAATGTAAATTAACAACATGGTGAAATGAAATATTCTTTAAAGAAAAATTTCATAATCCAGAACCCTTAACGTTATTATATACAAAGTAAATTATATTAGAGTTTCTAGACGCACAAAGAGTATTAAAATATGATTCATAATCAAAGAAAAAAGTGTTCAGTTATCAAGATAACAAGGTGTTGATACTCTCAGACACAGAATGAAACTTTGATATAAAACACATGGTTTTGATTTGAGAATGGCATAATCACAGGGCAAACAGGGGACATCAGCAGAGAAATGGTAAAAATTTTAAAAAGAAGAAAAAAATGGAACTTTTAAGCCTCAGTGACAAATTCACTAACACAGCTAAGCAACACTGAATGAGACTATAGAAAAGAGAATTTATAAATATGAAAATAGAGAATAGACAGATTTAAATCTAAATATGGTAACAGTGAGTAAAAATGATTTAAAAAAGAACACAATCTTAGTGATCTGTTTAGACAGTATCAAGCACACCAACTTGTAGGTAGTTGCAATCTCAGGGAGAAAAGTGGAGAGGATGGAGGAGAAAAAATATCTGAAAAGTTGATCACTGAAAAAATCCAATATTGATGAAAAAATATAAGGAACTCAGCAAACACTAAGTAGGATGGATACAGACAGTCCCATACTTGTAGCAGGAGTCCCCCAACCTTTGGGCCTTCAGTGACTCATTAGGGTCTGGGCTGCACTGAGTTGCAGCCAAGCCAGCAAAGTCACAGAGGTGAGTCACAGGCAAGCTGGCAAAGCTGCATCTGCATTTACAGCCACCCGAATCACTCCCATTCCTCCTGAGCTCTGCCTCTAGTCAGAGGAGCAGGGGCATTCAATTGTTCACAGAAGTAGGAACCCCGCTGTGAGATGCACACGTGAGGGATCTAAGATGTGCGCCTTGTTTATGGAAAAATTATCCTTCCTGAAACTGGTCCCTGGTGCCAAAAGTGTGGGGACTGCTGTCTTAGTCAATTTGCTAAAATATAATGAATAAAAGAAATTTTTTAAACGATCAATTAAATAAGACATATCAAACACTCGAGACCAAGCACTCAAATTATGGCTGACTTTTCATCAGCAAAGTAGAGAGTGGAAGATAATGAAACACCAATAAAATGGAAAAGCTGAAAAAGAATCTTCAAAAATTCGTGTGTATTACAGTCATTTTTGAGTTCAAAAAATGGAGAGAAATAGTGTTATCAGTATATCTGTAGTATAAGAAGCTTAAATGAAGATTTTCAAGAAAAGAACCATATGGAAGCTTGTATAGAGCAAGCTGATAGAGCATCAGGAAATATTATATATATTCTCTGTATAAAATATGCTTTGTGTACAATATTCTATATATAAAAATATTTAATGATGTAGAAATAAAATAATTTCACTGGTATAATATCCTTTTATAACATGTAAAGTGGCACAATATCATCTTTACGTCAATTGTAATAACTTGCCATTGCATATTGTAACCCCTAGAGCACTCATTCTAAACAAGTTGTGATTGTTTTCTGTTGTAAGAGATTTGGAAATATTTGAAAGCATTTTGGTTTTTCACAACTACAAGTGTTCTCCTGGAATCTAGAGTGTAGAGGCCAAAGATGCTTCTAAACCTGTAGTCCAGAGGCCAATCCCACATGACAACAAATTACTAGGGCTTAAATGACAAGATTGGCAATGTTGATAAATGCTAATCTAAAGCAACTGTTAAATAGATAAGCAAAGATGTATGTCTAGAAACCCAGTAGAGGAATTTAAATTAGCATATGAAAATTATTAACAAATCAAAAAAATCATAACGGGAGGAAAACTTGTTAACTAGAAAGAAAATAATAAAACTGGAATTTCATATATATATAATGTAAATGCATTAAATCTCTAGTAGGTACAGATTTTCAGTTAAGGCTAAAAAACTAGTATGCATGAGACAGCTTAAATATATATAAATTAAACATAAAATGAAGAAGAAATTATGAAATGAAATCATTAAATGTAATAAAACTAGGACACATTTACTAACATTGGAAAAAGTACCTTTGACAAAAATGAGAGCTATAGTGATAATGGAGGATTATTTTAACAGGATTGCATAAAATGTATATATTTACCTTTTAAAAAAAAGAGCTTCAAAATGGATTAAAAAATTGATAGGGCTATAGGGAGATATCATCGGACTGGTAATTGTCTTAGATACTTTTTGTTGTTGTTGGTGGTGGTGAGATAAAAATACCCAACACTTAAAGATAAAGGAGGAAAGGTTTATTTCAGCTTATGGTTTGTAGAGGTTTCAGCCCATACTCAGCTGGTTCCAAGGCAGGATAACATAACAGAGGGGGCATTGCAGAGGAGAAACAGTCTGTGGCAAGCAGGCAGGAGACAGCAAAGCAGCAGCAGCAGCAGTAGAGAAGTAGCAGAACAGCTTGTTTCTGTCTCTTTACATTACATCCAGGCTACCACCTTTTGGGTGGTGCCCCCCCACTCAGGGTGGGGCACCGGTAATACCAGTATCAAGCTCTTTATCTCAGCATCACACCTTCATCATGGCATCACACACCCTAGTCCAGCCACTTTTGAAACTCCCAACCTATGACCACATGAGGCTTTGCAGGGCAACTAGACACATGCCATAACAGTAATCATGCTTGAAGTTTTTTATCACCATTCATACAAGAATTCATAAAATAGCTAGATAAAATATGCCACAAAAACATATAATATTTGAACACTATCAATCAAGATGACTTAGTTAAGAAGAAAATAAACTTTCTTTTCCAGGCACATGTTATGATTAAAATTTCATAAATCATGGTTCCCAGCCATAGAGGAAACAAATTAGGACCTTGTAAAAATCAAATTATTGGAAAATTTCTGAATTTGTAGATACTAAAATGCATACTTCTGAACAAGTCCATGGGTTAAAAATAAAATTATAAAATATATGAAATTAAATCCATTTTGAAATACACAGGTATAGCAATCTGAGAGTAAAATTTATAGATTTTAAAGATTATATTTCAATAAAAATTAAAATCAATGGCCTGCATTTTATTATGTCATCAGAAACATTGAACTTTGGGGCAAGGATGCGAATGTAGATCAGAAGCAGAGGAGAATCTAGAAATAGATTCAAACTTCTATATTCCTTTGGTAGAAAAGAATAATGGGAAAATCTATGGGAGAGCAATATTTTTTCAAGCAGGTGACACTAAAATAATGGTATAAACATATGAAAACCATAGTATTTGTCCCTTTATCACCACATATAAAGAAATTAATTAAGATGGATTATAGACCTAAAGGAAAAGCTAACTATAAAGTTTAAAAGAAAAGCTAGTGGAAACTCTTTATTACTTTGAAATAGTCAAGGATTTTTTGAGAAGAAGATAGCAGAAACACTATTGGATGCCTTAGTCCTCTCTACTGCTGGCAGTTAGGGGGAAATGCGTGATATACGTAATTTAAAGCAGGAGCGATTTATGTTGGCTCACAGTTTCAGAGATTTTATTTCACAGTTGGCTGTTGCTAAGAAAGAAACTTTATGGCAGAGGACATGACAGGAAAGTTGCTGAAGGTCAGAGGAAAGTAGTCAGAGGCAGAGAGAAAGAATAATAGAGCCAGAGAGAGAAGAAAGATCAGAAACAAGAATACACCCTTTCAGGTCCTGCCCCCATTGACCCAACCTCCTCCCAGTGGCACATTGAGCTCTGAATTCATCGATGGACTAATCCACTGACGAGCAGATCGCCTTCATGATCTAACTGTCTTCTAAAAGAATGTGTGAGATTTTAGGGAGACATTTTAGATCTAAACCACAACACTGGACATTATTAAGAAAATAAATAAATCATAACCTGGAAAAATACATTATATGTGACAAAGTATTTCCATATAGGTATATAATTCTTAAAAATTGAATAGTAAAAATTAAAGAATGCAATTAAGAAACTGGTCAAAGCATGAGAACAAACACTTTACAACCAAAGGTGGATGTTTATAAGCAAGTGATAAAGTCATAAATATCATTTTTTTCTGAAAAAAGCTTGAAAGTATGGAGGGAGAAGTCTGAGAAGTGAGAATATTTGCAAACATGCAAAATGAAGAAACATGATGTATCAAGTCCTTAAGCACTATCAGAAAACTACTTCTAAAATTTATTGTAGCAGATAAGTACTGAATGGGACAGTATGGTATGGTGCAATAGACTAAATCTTTATGTTTTCCTCCCATCAAATCCATATATTGGAATCCTAACAACCATTGTGACAATATTAGGAGATGTGGCCTTTGGGAGGGATTAGATCTCATGGAGACAGAGCTTTAACTAATAGGATTAATGTACATGTAAGGAGCAATAGAGAACTCTCATACCCTCTTTCGATCACCTGAGGACATCTACACCAGGATCTTTACCGTAACTCAATTATGCTGCCACTCTGACTTGGTCTGAGTTCCAAGATGTGGATCAAGACCAAGAATCCACAAGAATCTGGGAAATAAACTGGCACACTTTATAAATGAGCCAGTTATATTGTTTTTGTATAGCAGCCTAAACCAGAACATCTAAAACTCCTCTTTCTTATGCAGATCTCTCCACTCTACATCCTAATCTGCTTGAAAATCTAGAAGGTGGAAGCAGAACAGAAAAGGAAAGCTGTTATGGTTTCGGTCTAAATTGTCCCCCAAAAGTCTTATGTGTTCAGAGATGGGGCCTTCAGAAGGTGATGCAGTCACACTGGTTCTAACCTTGTTAGTGGACATGAACCTATTGATGAGCTTTTGATCTCATCTTGAATCTCGAAAGGCATTATTGGGAAGTAATGGAAATTTAGGAAATTGGGCCTAGCTGAAGGGGAGGAAGCTCCCTCCTTTCTGTCTCTTTTTCTCTTCTTTCTCTGCTTTTGACTTTCATGAGTTAAGCAGCTTTCTTCCACCGTGCCTTTCTGCCATGTTATTTTTACCTTTCCTACAGGCTACAGAGTCTACAGGCTTAAACGCAATAGAACTCCGAGATCATGGATTGAAACCTCTGAAACCATGAACCAAAATAAAAACCTCCCCATTTAAAATGTTTATGGCAAATATTTTGTCACAGTCATGGAAGGCTAGCTAGGACAAAGGCCGAGGTCAGGCATTACTTAAATTTTGACTTTCTATGTAATTATGAATGCTCATAATAATACTATCATACAACTGTGAGAATAAAATTAGAAACTAAGTTTAAATCTATATAGTGGTAGTCAAACATTTTATTTCAATTTGAAAAAACTTTTGAGAATAAAAAAAGAAAACCTTTTGAGAAACTTGTATGCCCTTACACATTTGAAGCTTTATATAAAATTACAATTTCATACTGTGTCAAAGATTCTGGCATATTGTTTATTCAATCCTGTTTTAGACAGACAATAAAATGTATTGCTATCACAAATTCAGATATAATGCTGTTGTATTCCATCATTCATAACCTCTTCACTCTGATCATTTAATTAGACTTTCCATAATTCATCTCTGTATTTAGTGCTATTTAAATGTTTGATCCTCAATTACAGTGTTACATTCAATGTTGAACCTCACATATACTGTGTTTTTCACAAAAACCGTGAACATTTAGATTTTGTCTTTTCAAATAATGGAAAGTGCCTGTCATATAACCTAAATGTCAAAAGCAGTTCTTATCAACTATAATCAGATTGAGTTTCTGGGAAAGTATTATCTTTGTTATTCGTATTTAAATATATTTTTTATCTTTTTTGTGATAGAAATGTCACTACTGAATTATAACATACATAGGTAAATTACATAAAATATGTAGCACATTCCACCTTTAGTTTATTACCTGGATCAAATAGGGTGCTGCCTCTCCAAAGTCTTTCGTTTATTGTGCCTTAACATTACCCTTTTCAAAAACAGTGTATCTAGAATAGCCATTGGTTCCTGTGTTTTCATTTTACAGCATTGTGCCACAAAAAGTGGAATAGTTAAGATATACCCTGTTATTGTCTATGCTGGTATTTTGACCTCTTGAAAAGAAACAGAAATAAACACTTGAGAAGTTCATAGATGTCCTTCAGCAAACTTTTTCTAAGAAAGGGTACATATGGAATTTGAGAATCTGAGAATAGATTTTTTGAACGTTATCTACATCTATGACCATGTGTATGTGAGAGCCTGAGTATTAACATATCAGATTTCGATGCTACTGTTTTATAAAGTAATAGTTCAAAACTGTCTTAACTTTTTCATATGTGCTTTCTAATGATAAGGTTTTACAGGTTTTCTAAAGTAAATTACAGACAAGCATTACTCAAAATAAGGTCAGTAAGGCCACAAATACAGATTTGCTCTCTTCTATCACTTTGGTCAGTCTTTTTGTGTCTGTTTGTAGGGGTGCCCGCATACTCACACACAAGCGTACCTTAAAGGACACTTTTAACCACAACGCAAAACTTTCATTTACAATTTGTACTCATTTATGAAGTGTATTAATAAGGTTATTTCTGTACTAGACACTTTGCTAGACTCTGTGGGTATATTTTTATAAGATGTAACTCATAACCAAAAGACAATACAATCTAGAAAGGTAGCATCACTGCCATTACTTTGCCATTCTCCGAGCTGTGCCATCACACAAGACTGACCGCATGAATGTGTTCAGAGCACCATCGCCGATGTGAGCTGTGGACTGTGGGAGGTCCAGCCTCCCACGGAGCACATGTGGGGTCTTCGCAGCTGCCCCTGCCTTCTGGGATCCAAGGTGATGGCTTCCGGGGTCACTCAGAAGGTGTAGGTACATGTCTTTTTGCTTGTTTGTTCTGCTTTTTCTTGCTTTTAACAACCCAAACAGAAAAGATTCAATCCCTCAACCTAGACTAAGCCTATGCAAGAAGCTGTTCTTTGGGGCTCAGAAGCTCTTTCTCTTATGAAAATGAAAAATAGTGAAAGAGTCTAGCTATGAAAATTAAAGTAACCATTTGAATTTATAGAGAGCTGTTACTCCAGTTATCATTAAAGGAAATTAATAAATTAAGCTTCTATACCTTCTCAGGGTTTTTATTCTTTCTTATACTAGATTTTTAAAGCAGATTTGACATAAAAAATTAGACTTGTTTGATTTCTTAAAATAGGTTGCTACCATCAAAATGCATTGTTTGTCACTTTATTTTAATATGCTTCATGACCACTGAATGAAGCTATACTGAGCAGAAAAAATATGCCAGTAGAATACTAAAACTGCCACTTAACGGACAAAATAAGAACCTAAGTACAGCCTATATTTTATAGATTTTCTGATGCTTTGTTATAAATTAAAGATTTCTTCCTGCCAGTCACTAAAAATATGGCAATGAGTTCACTTTGTTGCCACACAGTAATTTTTATTTACCAAAAGTGAGTCTCAGAGAACTACATTGATTTCTCTGCACTTGAAACTATTTAATGGGAAAGAAAAGTATTGTACAAAAGACATTTAACAATAACAGTAGCAGTAAAGGGCACTGGTAGAGCTTTAATGAGATTTTCTGTTCAGACAAATTTTTACATTCCTGCAGAACAAGATCAATATTGGTTTGCTTTATACAGTTATTTCGGAAGAACTCATAACAGTTTGTTTTACTCAGATACTTTGGCAGTTTTCATCATGGAGTCTATTAAGGGACTATTACAACAGGTGACAAAGCTATCTGTAGAGATTCTCCAACTCATACTAAAATTTTTCATGAGCAGAATATTAGTGTGTATTCTTTATGAACTTGAACTGCAAAGGTAAGAGTTTTCTAGCCCAACTATGTGAATTGCTAGACCTGGTGAAAAGCGAAAGGAAAGGTACTGGTAAGGTAGCGATAAGACATATTCAGACGAAAATCCAAACACTGCACTTGTGTGAATGTACATGCTTCACGTAGTCATGCTTGCTTTCAAAACATAAAGTTCTGTTTGCTATTTGAGTAGAGTGAACTCAAACTCTATTGAAGGGAGCTTGGAGTCTGTGAGGACAAAATCATTGTAATCAATATTCTTGATAATATTACTTCAATTTGCATATGTTAATGCACTCTGCAGCAACCATGTGACAGATGGCAGTATCTTCTGTACATTTATACATTACCTCAAACAACACAGATAAATGAAACATCCCTGTGAGGAAAATATTTTTGTATTCATAATTTTATGGATTTACACAGAGGTTGAAAAGAAGTAAGATATTCAGTAATGATTGAGCTATGAATAAGTATCTTACCCGGATTATAATTCTGGGTAAGACTAGTGCCTGATTACGTGATCTTACCTGTATTGGGCACCCCACAGGCATCCAAGCAAGAAATTTTTATATTAGAATCATAACTAACATCTAGGGATTCATGAAAGAAAATGTCATAAGGTAATATATTTCCTTTTTATTTTACAATGGGTATGTAGGCTTTTAGGATCCACAAAATATAATAGTTCCAATTCTTTAATAAATTTGGAATTCTTGATTCTGAGGCCTCTCATCAAACTAAACTGTGACATTTCCTTGGCTTATACCAAGCTCTGCTTTATGAATGTTCTTGTTCTAATTAATATTTAAGCCTTTAAATATGGCATCTGGAAAAGCATGTTTGGAAGTATATGTGAGACTAGGAAATGTACTCGCCAGTGACCCAAACGCCAGTTATAATCACTCGTTACTCTTCAGCTGACTAACATTTAATTTTTCCCATTGCATTCAGTTTGTTCCATTACTGAAAGTTATATTCTACATCCAAGTTCATTAGTAAATGTCTTGCGCTGAACCTATGCTGGATTTTATTACACAATTTTCAAGCTCCAAGTCATTTAACCAAAACATATTAATAGAATATATTCCCTGCATAGCTTCTAAAATTTTAAGTTAGTGTACAACATTCAGACTAAAACGTCCATACAAATATTGCATTGGTAAATACTCTCTGAAGCACTTTAATGATATTTTTCAAATAAAACACATCACAGGAAAAATAATATTATTTGTGGAATCTATTAAAAAGTCTGGTTTATTCATTTTTATAGTGTTAGTGGAACAATAGCTTCAGCACCTTTCTTAACTAATTCCTTTGTGAAAGCATCCTTCTAGATTCCCACAATGTTGATTTGATTTTGGAGTGATATCTAACAGAACCTACTTAGCTTGTATAAGAATTATTAGTTCTGTTACACAATATTGGCTTTATTTAGCAATTCTGCTTATTTTCAGTATACTTAACCAATATGTATTTTTCATCTCTTGGAAAACAGCTCACATTTTCATTGCAAAAGTATTGGTAGTAATATTTATTATTGTTTAGAAAAACATTAGCTTTGGTACATCAAAGGAATGTTCAGTGCATTACTCATTTAAATCAACATCTTTAATGTTGGTGTATACTGATAGTTCCCAACACTCTCTGTTCATCAGAATCACATGTGGATTCCTGGCCCTCGCCCAAGAAATTCATTTTTATTTTGTGTGTGTTTAGATCTGAGCAGGTTTTTTAAATTCTCTAAGTATTACTAATGTGCAACCAGGGTGGAGATCTACAGGTTCAGTTTAAAATCAGAATTAAGACCAGCTCCTGAATCCTAGCAGAAAGTGAAAAGTGATTTTAAATAGCACTGTTCCCTTGATGAAACAAGAATATTTATTGCCCAGTTTCAACTACATGATGACTTTCCTGTGTCACAGTCAAGTAAATTACATAAAATGAATAGACACCTCATCATTTGGCTGTTGTAATGAAGTGGTAGTAAAAGTTATGAGGGAAAGGAGGAAATAAATGAACAGTATTTTGCTGTCACAGAAAGAAGTATTTCTAAGATATAAATCCAGAAGTCCAACAACGTCTCTCCCAAGTAGATGGTGTGAGCATAATGGAGTATGTTTAATAAAATCTGTGACTTGAAAGATGAAGGTAAGTAGCATCTGTGACACAGCCTGCCTTTATGCCTTTGATATCTTCCTTCTTAATTCATAAGTAGGATTTGGAAAGTGAAAAGGAAAGCATAGGGCAGAGGGAATGATAATCTTCTTTGTCGTCCTGACGGACCTAGCTCAAAATTCAGCAATAAGGTAAAGAACATTTTACTCACTATATTTAGAACAAAGAGAACTATAATGAAGAAGATTTTTAAAACATAAGATTTTTTAAAAGGATGAAAAGAATTCACATCCTTGGCAAAAAAAAAAAAAATGAATCCACCTTACAAAAATTAAAACATGATAATGAGAAGTAAAATTTCCAGAAATGCTTTTTGTTATGCAACAACAATGTGAATGTGAATTAAAGAGAAAATTAATCCAAAAATATATTGGTAGCGCAATACATAAGAAAATACATTTCAGACCAAAACAGATCTGAAAAAATTGAATAGAAATATATGGATTTTTGAAAATTAAATTATCAAAATTGAATAAAACCTTCCAGCAATTATGCAAGAAAAAGAGACAGAGATTAAAACTATTAGTGAAAAACAAACTCACATGGAAAAATGATTCAATAGAAGTACTACCACTGATTTTCCAAACTAGAGAGAATAGTCAATTTATCACTTTTCAGAACTCTAATATGCAAAATTTCTCTGCAATAGACTAATTTGCAGTTTGAAAAATTATAAAAATTACATATAGAATATTTGACAGATATTAATTCTAATTAATTTTCCTAAATTCATTCAAGAGGAAAGAATATTTTAGGAATGCATGTAGACAAATCTTTTGAAAGGAAAAAATAAAAGCATTCGATCTCCAAGCACTGAAGTAATATCTACACTTTCCTGGAAGAAAGAGTGTGATCCAATTAACACAGGCAGCAAGTTACAGTTCAATTGTGAAGCACACATTCTCCACAGTGAAAGAATTCAGTGTGGCCAGACCTCGCTACAAGAAGTTACCTGATTAAAAATTCCAAAAAACTAAGAAACATTTTAACTTTGAAACGACAACCAAGCAAAGAAATTATGCATTAAAAAACATGTATATAGACCAACGAAACCTCTAGAACGCAGAAGACATTTTAATTAATGCCATGAATCTCAGTGCATGATGGAATGTAGGTTTTGGTTCATCAAAATTATAGTATAATTAATGAAAAGTAAGATGGATCAGTCATTGAAAGAAGTCAATAACTACCATCTATAATTGAAATTTTCAGCTTAACTTAATGAATTCAAACTCCTATTACACAATCTGCTCTCTCATTTTATATGTTTCAAGAAATGCATCTTAGCTAGGTGTGGTGATGTATGTTTGTAGTCCTAGTACTTGGAGACTGGAGGCAAGAGGATCATGAGTTCAAGATTGTAAGTCTTGTTTGGACTAGAAAGTCAGATCCTGTCTCAAAAAATGAAACAAAGAAATAAAAATGAAAATACATCTTTTGTTGACTAAATACTAAGATTCTGGAAATTTCCTTTCGTGCATATAAAGTAGAATACTTATTAAGAAGAGTATAAAGGTATATCTTTTCTCTTCTGTAGGCATGTAGAACAAGATGACTGGTATAATGTTACTTTATGTTGCCAGAGTAATAGATTGGTTGTATTCCTATAATTAGTATACAAATGTGTCTGTCTTATTCCTTTACACAAAAGTATTTTAAAATTGGCTTGTACTATGGCTTAGATGTGGTCTGAGTATTTCTCAAGTGTCCATGGGTTGCAGACTTGTTCCCCAGGGTGGCAGTGCTGTGAAGATGTGGGGCCTTTGAGAGATGCCACTCAGTAGGATTTTGGGGTGTTAGGTAGTTCTCTTGTGACTCTGTGGTAACTCCCATGGAACGGTTGTTATACAAGGAATACATATGGTCCCTCCCACTATCCTTGCTTCCTGGTTCAGACTGATACTTTCTCTGTCCTACTTGCTTTAGCATCTGTGATGGGGCCCTTGCTAGAGCATGTGCTATGTTGTCTGACCTTTTAGCCTCCAAAAATATGAGCTAATAATCTTTTTTTTTTTTTGAAGTTTGCTTATGTTAGGTTTCTCACTATACTGATGAAAAAGTGGACTATTGCAGTCTGGGAGTGTAATTTTTTAATTTTTTTTTTTGGTGCTGGGGATCAAACTCAGGGCCTTGCGCTTACAAGGCAAGTGCTCTAACCACTTAGCTAAATCCCCAGCCCCTGGGAGTATAATTTTTGATTGCACATTTCTACGCCATTTGGATTGCTTATAGAGCTATGCAATAGTCTGATTAAAACGTATGTCTAAAAGTATATCTAGTAATTTTATAAACTCTTTTTAGTAATTATTTCATACCCTTTAGTAATAATGATAATCAGCAATAGAGAATGGTATTTATTATTTCCTTGGTTTATACTATTTACTTTTCATTTAGTATATCACCCATATTAGGCAGCATAACATCTGAGAGGTGGATTTGAAACATGAGCAGTTTCCTGGTAGTCTTTGAAATGAGAATAGACAAGTTCACATTTATTGATGTTCTTTCCAATTTGGAAATAGTGTGACTCACTACATAACTTTGTAAGCCAGATCATACTACTTGTCTCTTAGCTCGTATCATTCATTTAAAAAGACTCATGCGTGAGAATGTGGGATTCTAATCATTTCTCAGGAGGTCTGACTGCATTGGGAGGACCAGCACCTGCCTCCTTCCATACTGGCATTCTGCAATTTTTTAGGCACATGTGACCATCCGTCTCTTTGTTCCTTTGGTCATAAGTGATCTTCCCCTTTAACTTCTCATGGTGAGATTCCATTTGTAATTCGACATTCGTGTTAAACTTGACTTTCTTAGAGAGATATTAGCTTGAAATTCTAATTTAGAGAGCTATTCAAACACTATCACATATATCTTGTGTTTTTTTTTTTAAAGGGCAAAGCCCTTAATCCCACAAGAAATTTTCTCATTTATATGTGAAGGTATTTACTTATATTCCTCCACTTCCATATAAGGTCATTGAAACTATGGCATTTTTACTGTCAGATTCTTGGAATTTAGAGAAATTCAATAAATTCTTGTGTGAGTGAATGAAATTAACTTTCATCTATGTAACACAGGTCTGCTTTTCAAGTCAAACTGGCTAGAAAATAAATGCATAAGAATAAGAATATACTCACTTGTAGAAAGTATTTAGTTGTAAGCCAGTTCCATATCGGAAGACATTTGCCCCAAATATAATTACAAAAGGTGTAATACAAAAGGTAAAATTACAAAAGGTGTAAAGGTGACTGTTGGCCTTTTTTTAGTGTAGTATTTAATTGATTGTTCATATTTTGTATAAAGTTAACTAGTCTGATTTTGCAGGATAAAACTGTATCAGCACACGAAAGGGGTTGCTTATTGTCATATTTTTTACTGGTTGTGAATCAAAGGTGTCAAATATTCTGTATTTCCTGTAAAATATTGCCAGTATTCTATCTGATAATGGTGAGACAATGATTTCCTAGAATTGGTTTTATGGAGCAAGCTTAGGATGAACATGCATGGCCAGCGATCGTTCCACATTGTTCATCATTCCACATACTATACTGCTTTCCTGATCAGGCAATCCACATCCCAGGAAAACCCCATAAAAGACACAAGTCTTCTTTGTTACTTTAAGAATAATAGTTACTGAGGAGGAGAACAGTGTCAAGGTTGAGACAGCAACACCTAACACCCATTTGTATATTTTATAGGAGAATAACATAAGAACCCTGGTGTTGCAATTTATCTAGCATAAAACTTGCAAAGTGAGCTAATTTATTATAATTGAGGAACAAGTGGTTGGTTTTATAAAGGTATGATATTGTGTGGTATAAGATAGATATATCTGAAAGGAGTTTTTAAAATGGTTAGAGAGCCCACCATGTAATGTCATCCATAAATATTTCAAGCAGCCTGGCATCTGTCTCTAGTGGCATACTTAGTTTGGGATTTTAATATGTATCATGTGATAGGGTACAATAGTATTTATGTACACATATTTTAAACTGTTCACTTACATGGTATATAAACTTATCAGAAGGGAGAGTGCATAATGAAGTATGGATGATGTAGTTTTCTCAAGTAAGAAAAATTATTTGAAATTTAGAAATAGGGAAAAAAGGTAGATGGCATGTTTTTTTTTTTTTGTTTTGTTTTTTTTGGTGGTGCCGGGGATCGAACTCAGGGCCTTGTGCTTGCAAGGCAAGCACTCTAATCACTGAGCTAAATCCCCAGCCCGATGGCATGTATTTTTGCATCGACAGAGAAGCATAAACCCACCCAAGGTTTAGGGAAATAAACATTTTAATTCATTGTACAGTATTGATTAAAAATCCCAGACCTAGAGAAGTTCAATGTTAGCTTGTTGACTTTTGTCCAGTAGAAATGTAAATAATTTATGACTGATAGAACAGGTAACTCTTTTGGTGATGACTGGGTTATAAAATCCAATACAGCAATCTTAACATAACTTTCCTTCAATAATAAGTAATTCATAAAATTCCTATTTTTTGTGAATAGCAAGTGCTCAAATATGAATGTTTTCCTATGTTTGATTATTGTTTTATATTTATTTCTGTTTTAGATTTGGAAAATTATACTTCAACAGTTCTAAATCCATATTTAATATTGGTAATACCTCCTGCCTTGCCCTATTTCCTTAAATGGTTTTCTGTACAACCAATTCTAGTATGCTATCCATATTATTATTGCCCTAAAACTCCTTTGGCTACTGCACAAAGCCCCAAATTTACTCTGCCTCACCAGCATTTTGTATTGCCGTGTCTATCCTCATATTCTACACTCCAACCCAATAGTGTTGTTAATCATTACTCCAGACATGTCCAGCTGTTTCATGGATCTTTTCTGCTTTTGCTATTTTATTCTTTTTATCTGAAATATCTTTCCTCTAAATATCTGATCCACTTCATGTCATTTTTCAAGAAGTCTCAAGTATCATTTTTAAGTAAAATATTTCTTTATCAATCACCTCACACCATGCCCCGGATAAAACTGCCATTCCTCCTCAATTCCTGGATTCCAGTTTAATAGCTCTGTCCATGTACCTTAAGTTCCTATTCTGCTTATGCATTTATGTCCCTTTCTCCACTTACCAGTCTCTATAATTCTTAAGGCAGGGTCTGCATCTGATATGGCTTTTTACGTCTATCAATTCTGTTGAATATTCAGTAAAAACTAAAATAAAGAAGCTATGACTCGGGGAGACATTGATGTGACCCAATGCCATAGGGCAAAAACTGAAAAGGGTTTTAGACTCAGCTAGTTTAGGTTCAAAATAAAAGTATGAAGTAGGTGACTAACCCATTTATTTCTACATTTTAAACATTAAGAATGAAAGGGATAAATTTCTGTTTGTTGTTTGAAAAACAATAATGCAAACCTCTCATTTTGTATGAAATTGAAGCTTAGAAATTAAGAAAATTGCCCACAGTCATACAATTCTGTGACAGATGTGGGATTACTCCTTTTGTCTTAAATCCCAAACAAGTATTCTTAGAACTAGTATCCAAGGCCTGAAGTATTTTTTAAAAGGTCCTTTTTTATTTTCATGATGAATTGGCTTGCCTCCAGGGAACTTTATTTACTGAGAGGTTGTGTCTGAGTAATGGAATATGGCCCCTTGTACCACACTGCTCTTTCACGATCCCCAAAGACATTCTGACCTTTTAATTTCAGTTTCTTCACTCTCTGTGATGCGCTGTATCCCCTTCAGAATAATATCATGCCCCATTTCCGTTTTCTTCAAAGACAAAGTAACAGTGCAGTGTTCAGTTTTTATTAATAACTTGACCTTTTTATTCGGTGATGCTCATACTGGTAGCGTGTGAGATTTCTTTAAGAAAGAAAAGAAAAATAAATAAACAGAGAAAGAAAAAGAAAATACCAAAAGGTTTATGTTTTCCTATTACTTAGGAAGTCCAGCCAGTTTACCACCATGACATATAGTCAGAAAAACCTAATCTATTTTCCTCTCTGTATGCAGGGCAACAAAGTGTTTTCCATTTTTAAAGGAAAATAATGACCACATTTTAAAAGATTAAAAATAATTGCTAAAAGCAGACTTCTGAGAAAATGGCGCAAGAGAGATGTACTTAGAATAATCTTAAGAAATAGAATGGGTAAAATGGCCATCATTTACATGAAATAATTCTAATGTTTACAAACCTTAGAGCAATTCATGATGAAATATTTTAAAACAATGAAATATTCTTTAGAAGTATAACACCTGAGCATTTAAATATTTGCCTAACTCTTGAAAAGAAAATCTTCTGGGAATAAAACATACATTGGCTGATAGTATGTGGATTTGTTCTCTTTTGAGAAAAAGAAGTAGGAAATGATGTGTTCAAAGAAATAGTCATATTTCCTAACAATGGCTATGCATGCACACTGTTATTCATAAATCAATATGCAAAGTACCTTTAATTCATTGTCCTTATTTCTTCTTTTCATCCTTTAGTGCAACTTTTTTTTCCTATTGTGTTCTTCGATTGCTCAAAAATGGTATGTACTAAGGCTGGTACATTTGCAGAATAAATGAAAGGACAAGGGGATCAAGAAACAGCTATTACTTAAGTTAAGAAAATAATGAAAAATCTCATAATTTAAAATATATTCATTTATAAACTATTCTGTTGGTACCATAATAACTAAAACTTAGTTATATGAGAATATAGGATTCATATGCTGTACCGTAAATGGATTTGTAGACAAGATTATTTTAAAAGTCATATTGACTTCATTGATTTTCATAAGAGTGTACTCTATTCTATGTAATGGACTTTTTATTGCAATTTACAGGTAAACAGTTGGAATGGCTTAGGGCATGATTTCTTTAGTGACAGAAGCTAAAAAATGGAATGTGTCTCCATTAACTTTGAGACGACTGGATTTTATTGGTTTGTATTTCAGCTATTATTTAAATATGTGTGTAGTTTTAATACTTATTTAATAATGGTATGAGTACTGTATTTCAGGACTTACATAAAAAAAAGCTTTGTAAATGAAATGAAGATAAACTTCTGTGTTTTACCAGTGATAAATATGTTACTTATCTTTATCCTGAAACATGGCCAGTCTATTTTTTGTCATTGCTTTGACATATCTGCTTACATACCTTCTGACTGCAAAAGACCCAGCAATGTGGAAAACAATTGCTGTTCCCTGCACGGCCACAGCTCTGTGAAAGTCAACAGCCACTTTCCTAGGAAAGGCCTGCAGATTTGAGATGGTATCTTGTTGAAAGGACATTTGAGGTTCTTCTCATAGATTCTGCATCATTAAAGATCCTGATTTTGAATGAATTTTGAAATACGGCAGCAAGGTGTTTTTTTTAGGGAAAATTACAAATGCTCAATCTGCTTGAAAATTTAAAATAGAAAGAGGCTCCCTTTTTTTTTTAATGAGAACAGGATATATTTACAAATTCCAGTCTTATAAGTCTCATGTTGATTTCAGGCAGATCCTCAGATAAATTATTATAGGAAGTGATTGAGGCTTTCCATCTAAAAGTTTCGACCAAAATTTATGTCTTACTCCCTATATGGTGGAGCAGGAAACTGTAAAAAGGGAGAGAAGTTCTATGTGTGGAGTCAGGTACCTAGATTTGAATACCGGGCTTACGGTTAATAGTATGGCTACCTGAAGGTTATTTAAATTCCATGAGTAACTTCTGGCAAGTTTCATAACTTCACTGTCTCAATTTCATTACCTCTAAAATGATGATAATAGGATTTTCCTCATCAAGATACTGCAAGGATTAAATAGTTCACAAAGGCAAAACATAAGTAGTTGCATAGTAAGCGTGATATTAGTATTCACTATTATTGCTGTGATAGGCACAATAATAGTTTCCCAGAGATCTTCCCATTTTAATCCCCAGAGCCAAGGAATATGTTAGGCTACTTGGTAAAAGGAATTTTCTGATAGGATTAAGACTACAAATCTTGAGATGGGGAGATTATCCCGGAATATCCTAGTGGACCCTAATCATTAATCTAATCTATTTGACTCTTATTTACTCTTAAACAATAGAGAAGCAGAAGGATACGTCAGAGAGATGAGACGGAAGTTGGAGGAGAGATGGGAAGGGTGGGGAAATGGAACCTGGGGGGAGTGATTGCTTTACAGCTGGAAGAAGGTGGCCATAAGCCAAGGAATGGATGTCACTACATGATCCTGGAACTGACCCTGATCTGATAGCCAGCGAGGAAGCAGGAATCTCAGGATTTTAACATTAAGGGATGAATTATGCAGATAATCTGAGTGAGAAACTCAAGACCCTCCCTTCAAACCTTCCAGAAAGAAGGTAACAGTGAAGCTTCTTGATATTAGCCAGTGATACCTGCACTAAATATGATATTTACAAAAACTCTAATTTTCTGGTAGTTTGTGAGGGCATCAATAAAAACTAATACAATTGCTCTAATCGCTACCTTTATTAGCTTTTATGTTTCATCATTAGTAGTTTGAATAAGCAGCATTTCCCAGAAAAGACCTCACCAAGAATCCCAATACAATTGATTTCCAAATATTTGCTGTTAGAACTTTTCCTTTTTTTTTTTTTTTTTAACAAGACTTCAAATTTGCAAGAACAGAAAGATATCTGTGGCTAGGCATCTGGGTTTGTACAGTTCACACAGGATAAAGAGCAGTATGTTAAATTACTAGCAGCTTCTTGATAGAGGCAATGTCTTCTTTTAATATTATCTCCACTATCTTTGTAGACTTAATCTTTTCTTCATATATGAAAAAGGTAGAGATGAGAGAATTTTTAAATAGATAAGTAAAGAAAAAAACAAAGAATATATCTTTATAAAATAAAGTCAACTAGTGTTTATTGCAGAAGTATAGTGTTAGGATAAAGCACAGTATTGTTAGAGTACTTTAGAAACAATAGAATTGGTTTCCATGGAGCTCATACAGCATCAATTATGTCATCAGTTACATTCATATCAAATTTTTTTTATTAAGAAATCTTTCTGAACTCAGTGGTTTTGAGCATCCATTAAAGTGCCAGCTGTAATTTTTATCTAAAAACAAAGGCAGAAAGATTAAAAAGTACCCAAATTTCAGAACACAATGTAATAAATGATAGAAGTAGAAAATAACATTTTATCTATCAAAATACTTCATCAATGTCAGAGAATTCTAAAGCTGGAGTAATTCTTAGATGATTATACGAAAGTCATGCTAATTTGTAAGAGTCCATATTGACATATTAAGTATTTACTAAATATTCTTTTTTTGTGAAGATAATTGTACCAAAATTACCAAGATATGTAAGCTGGTATATAGAAACATTTTTGTTATGTGCATGAGAAGAAAAACATAAAAGTACATAATATCTATTACAGAACATCACAATTTTTATATATGGTCTAATTTTCTCTTTTAGGAAAGAAAATAGGCTTACTTAAAATTTTTAACCTCATCCATTACCTATGTTTTAGCCTACATTGACAATCATAAAACATCAAAAACATGGCTGCATAAAAATTACTTACATTTAATATTTTTAGATCAAGTTTAATTTGTAAGTCTAAAATTGTTCAAGCATCAGCATAATAATGCTTTCAATTATTTTAAAGGATTTATAAATACTACGATATTGTAGAAACATCATAAAGAGTGATTGAATACAATTTCCAAAAAAAGAGAAATTTTTTTGTGTGTGTGTGGGAGGGTATGATTAATAAATCACAGCTGTGGCTGTGACTGTGTAGAAATTCTGCATAATCATTCTCATTGTATGACCCACACACGCGTTGATTCTCACACAGACACTTGTCAAATTAGCCACAATACCCAGTGGTGTCTTACATAGAGTAATCATGCCTTCGATATCCAGTTTTTAAAAATAGTTTGTCATAAGCCACATGGCTAGGTTCTCAACTGAGCCTACCACTGGATGGACAATTAAAAGTAGTGCATATATAGTATTTGCTTCTAAGCCCTTTTTCCTGCAAACTCTCTTTGATATATTTATAGAAACAGTTGTGAACATTGTTGCTGTCTCAAATTTGGCAAAAGTCACACTGATATGCTCCATTTCAGAGATCTGAAATCTTTTAGGATGATCACATTAAACACAAGCACAAGTTTGTAGATAAGAAATTTACTACTACATGTAGGAAGTCATATTTATCTGATAGTAACTGATTTTTAATACTCTCATCTGAGGAGTCAGTGCTATGATATTACTTATTGGCTGGGACAATGAAAAGGAAAGGGTATTAAAAATAAAAGCTACTAATTTACCATCTTAGCCATATTTATGAGACTAGATGGATGAAACTTACCAAAATATCATTTGTCTGGAAGCTAAAATGAACTTTAGTTTATTCTACTCTACGATGAAATAATGGAATATAAAAATGTTTATAAACTAAAACTTCATTAAAAATGAAATTTTTATCATAAAATGTCAGAAAATTCTAGCAGACTTCTTTTTCAAGAACATCTTACTAAAACTGTGTACACAAATAATTCATCTTCTGTAACATATAACACTGTACTTTTTCACGTAAAATTATAAATATCAATGTTATATAGTTTCTTTTAAGGAATTTTAATTAAATATTAAGTA
>PVJO010019403.1:0-34352 GCA_004026905.1 Hystrix cristata
GTTTGCAGTTCAATTAGTGAGAGGTGGTCACAAAATACAGTGGAAGTTTAAACTTAAAAATCTATTACAGTAAGGCATATTGCTATAATCCCCTCAAAAGCTCAAAATACTCTTGTTGAACACACTCATTCCATCAGTCTTAGTAATGTGTATGTTACTGTAATAAGTTTTTTTTTATTTAAAGATTCACTGTATTTTTCTATTATACCTTGTGCACAACAATGTCCTAGATGCTATAGTGCTAAATGCTAGACATATATAACTGAATAAGTCAGGGTTCTTGCCCTCAAACACCTTTCAGTCTGGAGCAAACAAAGAGCAATCAGTGAAAGAGATTGTGAGTAACATGATTATATGAGCAAAGAGTTCCCAAAGGAGAAGCAGCTAAGCCAGTTCTTCCTAGAGAAAATACCCTTATCAGGTGAGTCCTAAGGATAAGATGGGTTCTTGAGGAAGTGAATGTGTAAGTGTGGGGCAGAAGGGCACAGGGGCGTGAGTACAAGGGGCAAGGGAAGTTTTTCCAGATGGTCCAAAGGCCTTAAATCTTGATTCACAATAACTTTTATTTGTTTATTTAATCATTTAGGTTTGAAATATATGTAGAATTTCATTACAAAGAACAAAAGGAACAATGACCAAAAGATACTATCTTCTTTATAATACTACAAGGCCCTCATACCACACAGGGATGCCCTCAGGTTCCACTGGGATTTGCTACCTCTATATTAAATGGCCCCAAGTTGGGCTACCTTTGAAATTATGTGTCTCAACATTTGTAGTCTTCTCCCCTAATCTTCTATCAATGTTTCTGTGTAGGAATCCCTCTCCACCTGCCTTTTCGCTTTTATTGCTGTGGACATGGAAGACAGACAATCAGGCTTATAAAAATCATTCTAATATAAGAATATATTAAGCTTTGAGTGAGGCTAGAGGAGTTCTGTGCCTAAACGAAGAAAAGACCATACACTGTCTATGTTCGCCACCCAGAGGTCACTCTGCATACTGTCAAATTATTTGTTATATCAAGGTACTCAAGGCCCAAAACACAAGATCTAGAAAGGTCAACAATTCCTAAAAGTAGAACTACTTTCACTGACCTGTCACCCTATTGGTTACATAACAGTGTAGGTTTAGATGAATCCATAACCGATATCTAGAACCAGCTGTTTATAATCCTAGTACATTAAGCGATTTTTTAAATACTTTTCATACCTTTAACCAATAGTGGAATTTTTTTTTATTTTATTTTAATAGTACATTTTAGATGTACATAGTGATAACATTCATCATAGGGAATTTGTACCTGTACATGATATATCTTGTTGCTTCTTTTTTTCCCATTCCCCTCCCCTTACCCCCTCCTCCCTCTCTATTTACAAAAGATTTGTTTCCTTCCATTTCTTATTTCTCTTGTCCCTCTGTTCCTTTCCCCCTCCCTTGTTCCCTTTCCCATTTGGACATTTTCTTCCCTTTCCCAATATAGTACATTTTAGTCTTTATTTACACTTCAGTTTCTCACACCAGAGAAACTATGTGATATTTAAACATGTGTGTCCCATTTATTTCACTTAAGAGTATGGTCTCATGATGCATCCATTTACCTAGGAATATCTCAAGCTTATCATTCTTTATGGCAGAGTAGTACTCCATTGTATAAAAAAAACACATTTTCTTAATCCATTCTGCTGTTGATGAGTATTTGGGCTGCTTCCAAGATTTAGCCATTACAAACTGTGCTGCTATAAACATGGGTGTGCATATATCCCTGCGGTATAATGATTTTAATTCTTTCGGGAGGATACCAAGAAGTGGAATAGCTGGGTCAAATGGAATCTCTAATCCTAGTTCCCTGAGGAATCTCCACATTGATTTCCATAGAGGTTGTGCACCAGTCTACATTCCCACCAACAGTGGAGGAGGGTTCCTTTTTCTCCACAGCCCCTCCAGCATTTGTTATTGGCTGATTTGTTGATAATAGCCATTCTTTGTGGAGTGAGGTGGAATCTCAGGGTTGTTTTAATTTGCATCTCTCGAATGACCAGTGATGTTGAACATTTTTTCATATGTCTATCTGCTGTTTCTACTTCTTTATCTGAGAAGTGTCTATTCATTTCTGCTGCCCAACTTTTGGATTGGGTCTTTAAATTTGGGGGGGGTCTGATTTTTTTGAGTTCTTTATATATTCGAGATGTTAGTCCTTTGTCAGAGGAATAGCTGGCAAAAATTTTTTTCCCACTCTGTGGGTTGTCTCTTCGCTCTGTTGGTAGTTTCTTTTGCTGTGCAAAAGCTTTTTAACAAGGTCAGGTCCCAGTTGTTGATTCTTTGTGATATTTCCTGGGCAACTGGAGATTTGTTCATAAAGTCTTTGCCTACACCTATGTCTTCAAGAGTTAGACCTATTCTATCTAATAGTGGAATTTTTGAAACAAAATTTGTCCCATTAATTCATTTGTAGAGTGCCTATTTGATGTAACTGAGCCAAATAGCATCTTGCAACCCTCTATGTCAATGAGAGCTCATGATATATTGTATGACGTTGTAGAAGATCAGAAACAAATGGCATTAGAATCATCCAAGAATCTAATTCCCTCTTGACCTCAGCACCTGTTCTCTAAGCTGTTATGTCTGTATTCTTCTACATGAAGTTTAGCTTGAAACAGGGTACGAAGCACAAAAATAGTAGAATAGCAGGGGTTTATTTTATATAGCTTAAAAATTAAAGTCACTGGAAGAAAAAGGTTGGTGTTACATGTTTCTAAGTGAATTTTAACTTAGTAGTGGTCAGATTCTTTTCTCTCTCCTACTTGGAAGGCCTGACTCTACCTACCAACAGGCTCTATGATCTTAATCATGCTCATATTTAACCCGAATGCCTTTGTGATACCTAGAAATGGAATAAGAAGCATATGGAGGAAAAAGCAGTAACTGAATTTAGAAGCATATGTTTCTCAAAGAGGCTGCCAGAAAAAAAACTGAAATCTAAAACTGGCACTCAACTGGCAGCTGTCTAAAAAAAAATTATTTTAAGCATGTTGCACAGTGTAGTGAAAAGAGAGAGATGTAGGCAGGCATCATCACCAAGTTTTGAGATTATGGAAGTTAAAGATAACAAAAGAAATATTTTAATCTTTTTTTCTATTATACATTTATTATTAAGCATGTTATTCTTTACATTAACTATGCAGTGTCCTAAACTTCACAATTTTTAATAACTGTTTGCCAAATGAATCAATGCATAAAACTATCAAACAGTCTTCTATAATTACCACGTCATCATTTTCCATACAACACACTTCAATATGAGCAAACAACTCTCTGGTATGGACATTCACATTCTCACAGAAGGCCCTGGGAGACTTAGAGAAACAAATTGCTAGAACTGGTGGGATTTTAAGCCTTAGCAGAGGAAAGGGAATGTCCTCAGAGAACTGACTCATGGGAATTTTGCCCGTACTTTTAAAGATTTGTTCTCCCCAGCACAGAATTATTTTACCGGAAAACAGCTCCATGTATAGAGTACTTAACCCTGGACAGGGAGACTTTACTCAAGGAATGCATTAATTTTTCCATCTGGTTAGTGGGCAGAGTTAAATGTTATATGTGGAAGCCCTTTGTAAATGAAACGCAAACACATGTTAAGGATTACTTCTTAAACTGTAAGAGATAGAGAGCCACAGATTTGCTCAGGAATGGCAAACAGATGCCACTTAGCATAATAATTTGCCTGAACCAAAAGCTGAGAGAAAGGGTTAGCCTGAGCCCAAGAAGGGATTTACAGACTGAGTACTCCAGGTGATCTCTAAATTCCCATTCAAGTTTCAGGATTTGTGATTCTAGCTTTATCAAAACCACATATCCTGTGGCTTTGCACACACCATTATCATTATTCAAGTTTTCCCAAGACTTTTAAATCCTAAATCTCCTTTCTCACTACTGCTCGTGGTTGAACAAAGATTAATCTTTGAAACTCAAAAGCCTTCTCTATCAGGCTTTCTGCTTTCTCTTTTAAGTAAAGAGCTGCAACCTACTCTTAAGGGTTCAAGACTCCTCCAACACTCCAAGAAGCAGAGAATCAGTACTGGTATGGAATCAATGCCAAATGGTCCACATGTTAGGAAGTGGGATAACTGCTGAAGTTCTTAGGTCCATTCTACACTGTGCTTTTGGATTCTTCTATTGCAGTCAATAGGAGTAACAGGTCCTCTTTTAAAATGCCTCTTCTGATATGTGATACCTCTTGCCTGAAAGAACCATTGCCCTGTGAAGGTCTAGGCTAGAGAGCAAGGCTAATGTACTTTCCCCTCCTCTGGAATTTATTTTTCTCATACAATAGAAAATGCAAGAATCCAAGAATAAAAATTAGAGGGTTGAACCTCGTGAAAGGAGCCTATGGATACTTCTTTTAGTCTAAGTCAGAGACCAGAAGCATAAAAGGAATAACTGCTCACAAGTGGTTGCAGCCAGCACGCTAGAATTAGGGCTTCTATGGGAGGCTGTAAGGTCAAAGCCCAGCAATAATGAAGAATGTACATTTGGTAAGATCTGTCCTGTATGGCTCTCTGCAGAACCTGTGGCAACACTAAGTGGCTATAGTTGGGGTTTGGGACCCCGCCTGGCCATTGCTCCAACTCCCTATCAGAGACACACACATCTCATCACTCTGATAGTGATATACTCCTACCAACAATACACTCAAAAGCATTAATCTTTAGTCAGACCTCTTATATTCTGCCAAACTGAACTGATACAAAAGATGAACCTAGTAGTATCAAAACAGTACAGCTGCGGTAGGAAAATATCAATTCAGAGCCCAGCCATCCATGAAGCTATATATATTCCTGATATTCAAACAATCACACATGAAAACTAATTTTTCCTCATTATAGGTGACTAGACACTAACCTATTCTGTTTGGTCATGCTCCTTCATCTTCAAACAGGTATTTTTTTTAAAACCATAATGTTGAATGAATTTATAGGATACAGTAAATTCAAATTTTAGTTCCTGAAGCTGAGTTCAAGAAATGTTATTTTGGGGGGGATGCTAGGGATTGAACTCAGGGCCTTGTGCTTGCTAGGCAAGGGTTCTACTTTGCCTACCTTGACCTAAATCCTCAATCCCAAGCAATGGTTTTAGAAAGAAGAATCAAGATATATTATGTACCATTAAAATTAATTAAAAAAAAAAGAAATGTTTTTGAGTCTCAAAAGAAATGGCTTGCCATAGAGCATATCATCTTTGGTAACTGCTAGAGCCTGCAACTAAGGTACCACATTTAAAAACTGTTATTTCATTCCTCTGAAAAAACAGAAGCACAAAAACAAACACTTCATAAGTGCTTACTTAGTACATGTAGTTGTTAAGAAACTTTTTAAATACATACATACAAAAATAAGATTTAGGAAATAGCTGAGTTTTATTTTTTAAAAGAAAAGCAATGGGATTAAACTGAAGATTGTTTCAAGTTTTAAAAATTTTTTATTTTAATGTAATACAAGTAAATATTAATAAAGAAAATATTAAAACACTCTTCCCCTATGAACACATAAAACAAAATTTCATTACAAAATAATTAGAGAATAACAATGGTTTACTCTATATCATGATCTACTGGAAAATAGCTAAAACTCCTGAAGACACAGGCATAGGCAAGGACCTTCTAAACAGAGCCCTAATGGCACAAGAAATTATACTGAGAATCAAAAATGGGATCATAACAAATTAAAAAGCTTCTGCACAGCAAAGGAAACCACCAACAGAGTGAAGAGACAACCCACAGAAAGGGAAAAAAATGTTGCCAGCTAGTCATTGGACAGAAGACTAATACCTAGAATACAAAAAGAAATGAAAAAAAAATTAGAGCCCCCCAAATGAAAGACCCAACCAAAATAAATGAGCAACTGAAATATTTTAAATTTTGAATATATTTCAAGATTGAGATGATCACTATTCCTGACAAGATTTGACACAACATGACAAGATCTATCATAACAAGGAATAAATTCTTCAACTGCAGTGTCTTCCTTCCTCCCAGGATTAAGGATATCAACCTTAATCCTGGCAGAGTATCACCTTCACAATTTTAGAGACCTAGAGTTACTATTGCAAATGCTGAGGACTCCCTCAGACAACCCACAGACAATTTAAATTGAGTGGTTGGGGATTTAGTTCAGGCCCTGCGTTCGATCTCCAGCACCAAAAAAAAAAAAAAAAAAAAAAAAAGAAAAGAAAAAGAATTTAAAGTCTGAGGGTGGCTAATTTACAAGTTGCTATAAACACAGTTCTTAAATTGTTTAAACACAGCCCCACTGTTGACTTCTAAAAATTCTCCTTCCCTTTGGCTTCTATGACAACTACAGTGCAGATTTTCCTCTTAGCTCTTTGATCTCTCCTTCTCACCATTCTTTATAGCCTTTTGTCCCACTTCTCCTTAAATGGTTCTGTCTTTGGACTTCTTTTCACTCTGAATTCCCTTCATGCAGGAGGGCACATTTATTCTCATGGCTTTAATAACTGCCTATGGCCCAGTGTGCAATGGCTATAAACTGCCAGTTCCTTGGTAGTGTATGCAGTCTGTTCCTTGTACGGGTCAACATAAAAGACCTTGAAGATGGCCATTTCCAATGCATGTCCATGTCTCTAATCTTCAGCTGTTTCCAGTTTAGATGCCAGACAAACATGTGGAGTGCCTTTGGGAAACACCCAGGTCATGGCTGCAGGGCTCACGATAGCCAAATCATTGTATCTATCCACAGTAAAATGCTGAACAAACAGCAGGTGATTGAGACCCTTTGCAGAGCCAAAGAAGATCCACATCTCAAAGAAGTAGGGCTTTACCAACTTTAACACAGATGGATTTGAAGTCGTGGTGCTGGAGAAGAAGCCCATCCCAGATGGCTATAGTCAAATACATCTCTAACTGTGGTGCCGAGCCAAAGAGATGGACACTGCATTCATGAAGGCTTCCACTGTGCTGCCCCTCCACACATCCACCAATAAATCTTACTCCCTGTCTATAAAAAAAAGTATCTTTGGGTTGACAGTTCCAGGTTTTCATTCAGAGTGCAGACAATTCTTGGTTTCCAAACTAAAATTTTCAGTGGTTCTAAATAGATATCTATATTATGCTCTAATGTTCTAATACCTCAAACACTACAAGCCTAAAATTATACTTTTTAACTTTCTTCCAGAGTCAGACCTTCCTTTTCTATTGCTTAACTAATAGCGTCACTTTCTAACAATGACTCCAAACAAAAATGAAGTCCCCTCCTTCTGCCACCTTGTCTATTAACAGCATCTATGATGTCTCATACATTGTGGTCTCCACTTAATTTCCATGCCATGACTTTTACACATATCCTCCTCTTTACACAAATCCCCTTCATCTCTACTGCACTATTGCCAACAGTCTCTCTGCACCATTCTCTTGCATCTCGAATTGATCCCTTACTTTACCAATACTTATCTCTCTTTTTCAAAACCAGTCGTTATAAGCTATGTAGAAAACATAAAGCTCTTAGTAAAGCACTCAGGATCTTGACAATCCAGTC
Source organism: Hystrix cristata (assembly GCA_004026905.1). Classification (NCBI taxonomy): domain Eukaryota; kingdom Metazoa; phylum Chordata; class Mammalia; order Rodentia; family Hystricidae; genus Hystrix; species Hystrix cristata. The sequence goes on from PVJO010019403.1 coordinate 7,551, forward strand.
TAATCCTCTCCTATTGCCCTAGTCTACCAAATCTTTTGGCGCACACTTCAATCTTGCCCTTGCTTGTACATGTAGATTCTTTTTTAAATGATTTTCCTCCGCATCTTCATGATTGTATTCTTATTCATTTGTGCCTTCTTCATGCCATGCTCTTAGCCCAAAATGAATTCCTCTTTCCTTATCATAATATTTTACTCAGCATTTGAGATTCAGCTCAAACACAAGCCCTTCTAAGATCACTCACTGCACTCCCACTATTGCCCATATCCCCAAGACAGCCGGTACGGGACTCTGTCCTTGGTTACAGTTAATTGCTTATGTTTTAACTGCCCTTCATGGGGGTGAACTGCTTCAGAGCAAGGACTTAGTCCAGCAAGGACTATTTTCTACATCATTTATCTCTGCATATTCACATTAAATAGATAGGCCTCCATTTACTTGGCAAATAAATATCAACAATCCCCTTTCCTTCTGTGCCATGATTTCTATTACTAAATACACAATATTCTATTTTAAAAGGAAGTAGTGATAATCAGATTACATATAGTCTCGACTCTCATGTAGACTTTTTAATTCAAATCTATGACTAAAAAGTGGGGTTCAAGAAAATGAATTAGTAAGTATCCAACAAAAATTATTTGTTTGTATGAACAACACTGCTTCTACTTCATATCATTCCAAACGTGATAAGAACACAAATTCTTTCTTTGTTAGCCATTTTAAGGTCAAACGACCACAGCAAAAGCATCGTCTTTTATGATTTTGATCATAATAGAATGTAATATATACATAATCTAACACTTCAAAAGGAAGACTTACAGCCACATTTCTTGAAGAGTTGATGGTTACCACTATGGACTCATGTAAGCAGAAAGACTAGCAAAAACTCAAAAATGTTAGACAGCAGGGTTACACAGATTTTATGGCTGTGACGAAATACCTAACATAAATAATTTAAAGGAGGAAAGGTTTATTTTGGCTCACAGTTTCAGAGGTTTAAATCCATGGTAGGTTGTCTCCATTGCTTTTTCAGCTTGTGGCAAAGAAGAATATTATGGCAGGGAGTGTGTGGTGGAGCAAAGGGGCTCATTTCATGGCAGCCATGAAGTGAAAGACAGGAAGGAGTGGGGTCCCAATATCCTTTCAAGAGCATGCCTCAAATGATCTAACTTTTTTTCATTAGGCCCCACTTCCCAAGAGTGTATCACCTCCCAACTACACCATCATCTGAGAACCGAACAATCAACATATGAGATTTTGGGGGATATTTAAATACAGACCATAACAATGGATCTGTGCAAATACACATTCTTACTAATTATGGGCAATATAAAGAAATAAAAAGAATTCCTTCTTTGCTGAGTATTACTTTTTTGCACATCCAGAATGATTCTCCACATCAGTCTTTTCTGCTGGGTTAGGCATTGAGATGCTGACCAGTGCAACCTGGTCAAGTTCTCTTGCCTTTTGGCTTCTCAATGGGTTTGTTCAATGGGAAGCAATAGATCAGCAGGTAAGTGGAAAGCAAAATTGGTATGTTTATCTCCTTGGATTCTCTCTACCATGCCACATGCAGTAGCTGGGTTCCTGCTCCCGTTAAGCAGTTCCTCTCTCCTATTTTCAGCTTCTCATGGCTTCCAGTAGCTTGATTCCCTCATTTTTTGCCCTTCAGGTTTGGACTTCTTCATAGGCTAGAGTGCTTCACTATCCCCCTTTCATTTTCTTTTGCTCTGCCACACCTGTGTAAGCAGTCATTCATTATAGTGACAGTAATTGAAAAGCAATTCAGCAAGATAGTTTATGATGAAAAAATGTGAAATGTCAACAATTAAATGTAATACACTCCTACTCAGGATGGAAAACACTATATTGCTATTTAAAAAGAAATGATGTAAATAACAAAAGCACAAATTTGAGAGAAAAAGAAAAATGCACGCAAATAAGTTTTCTTTAAGTAATATCACAATAAATTCTTGAACATAAACAGCTTATTCTTAGTTTTTAATGTGATTCTAACTACTTTTTAAAAATCTAGGTATCTTCAATGAACAGAAGTTAAAGAAAATTAAAACTAATACTGATAAATTTGGGGGGTGCTGGGGATCAAACTCAGGACCTTGTACTTGCTAAGCAAGCGCTCTAACACTTGAGCTAAATACCCAACCCTAAATTTTCTTTAATCTTCACTCTAAACTACTTAATTCTCATTGTTTACATTTTTACAAAGCTGTTTTGCTATAACCTAAGATAGTATCTCAAACATATTTTTACTGCCTTCCATGGTCCATGGAAACTCTGTTTTCACTCTCTCCAAGTATCTCTTATGTTCTGTTCCTAAAACACATACAGTGCTGCACGGCCCAAGGAGTCCCCAATATCCCTAGGTCCTGGTAGTTATGCCCTTGCATAATTATTCCCCTTGAATGTGGGCTACACCAAGTCACTTGCTTCTAACAAACAGAACAAGACTGAAGCGATAACTCTGAAATTACAAAATTACTATGACTCCCATCTTGAGTACTCGATCATTCTCTCTTCCTTACATTGACGATTCAGAAACCAATTGCCATGATGTAAGTGGCCTGGTAGAGGTTTATTTGGCAAGAAAATGAAGGAGCCCTCCTGCTAACAGAGAGTTAAGAACTAAGGCTCTCCGTCCAACTGCCCACATGAATTCAATTCTGCCAACAATCACACGAGTGAGCTATGAAGTAGTGCCCTCAACCCCGAGTCAAATCTTCAGATGAGCTTCAGCCAAGCCAACATCTTAACTGTAACCTCATGAAAGATCTTGAGGCAGGGAACTCAAGTAACTTGTACCTTAACCACACAAACCATAAGATAATGTTTGTTGTTTTAAACTGATAATGTTTAGAGTAGTTTGTTGTGCAACAATAGGTAACTAACATATACACGGATCTATACATCTCAAGTTCCTTTTTAAAAGTTGGCATTTTTACAGAAATGCAATCTGTAGAAACTAACAAAGAGTATCAAGGGAAGGAAATAAATTTTAAACATCAAAATACATAGTCTTTCCTCACACACAAAAAAAGATATTAATGTTAAGATGGAGCAGAAAATTTGAAAGAAATCTAGCTAAAATCAGGAATTCTTCAATGAGTAGAGCCCAGAAGAAATGAGAGGCTAAAACAGAGTTTAAAAGGAAAATAAGAGTTAAGATTTTAAAAGGCTTAAGAAAGAAATTAAAATGTGAAGCACTCAAGTAGGAAAAGAAAACTGTTGGGGGGCAGAGATGTGCTATTTTTTTTTAAAGTTTTAAAAAATGCTTCTCAAGCTCTGTTTTTCCCATCACAAAGCAAATGGGAATAAGGTTAGCCAACACTAGAACTTCACAGAAAACTGTACTGGACTAAGGAAGGAGGAAAAAAAACCTAATGAAAGATAATAGAAAGCTAGATAGATTTCAATCTGTAGGTTTTGGATGACTTGCTTTTTGTTATTAGAAGAAATTGTATTTGTATCTTGGTAATTGCTTATTATAACCGTTCAAAACAAAGTACCCATGATGTATAGAAACTATAAAACATTATGGCTATGATTTTTATTATAACCATTAAAAGAAGAATAGTCCTAGAAGTTACTGATTTGCAATTTTAACTTCAATAATGGAGGGAATGTCCCCTATGAAGTAGTTTAAAAAAAAATGCCTCAGAACTATTAGATGGGCATGAAAACAAGTAGAAGGTCAACATTACAAGCTTATCAGTGAATGCGTGTTAACTCATAGGAATGTAATGTTCCAAGATGAACAAGATTCTGTTTGAGGCATAATGAGATTGAGAATGACCAAATGGCAGAACGTGCTATCTACAATTAGAACACAGCATCAAAGTACAGCCAAAATAGGAAGAACATTGATTCAGAGAGACACTTGTTAAACATTAGAATTGGTAGGAGAAATGAAAAAAGAAATCCAAAAGAATAACCTTATATGCAGTTAGATTTGCAAATCACACAGAAAAATATTATTTACTTAATAGCCCATAGAAAGATTCATGGAATCAAAGACTGTAATATTTCTCAGTGAGTCCAACTCAGTCTGTCCTTCCTCTAGCACTACAATAGATCTTTATTTTCTGCCGCGAACTAAATGAATAAGTCAGATCATGTAAAAAAAATTACATAATTTTCAACACCAAAGTCATACGATGAATGGCAAGAGGCTCATAAGAGAGGCACATGGCAACTGAGATGAGTGAGGAACAGGAGGTTCACATCTCACATCTCAGGCTTGCTCCAGAAATAGCACAGGGAATCACTCAAATCATGAAAGTTGTTCTCCCTCCCCTCATTGCTCTCTATCCCTTTCCCTCTCCACTTCCATAATAAAATGTGCATATGATAATAAGCAACTGCAAGTGAACCCTTAGGAAAAGATCAGTTACAGTTATACTGGAGGCCACAGTCACACTCTTGCCACCTGTTTCTCTTCCACACTGGGATTATAATACCTCGCATGAAGGACAGACATAACAAAAGGAATGAAAACATCATCACTCTAAAAGTAAAGAGAACTAGACTGTAGAACAGATCTACCCTATACTAGTTTTTGAATATGAATATATTCTATAAATTTTCTAGGCCTCGGCTTTTTCTTTTTAAAAACAAAAGCATGTTATTCTAGATCACAATCTCTGTAAGCCAATTTTCAGCTCTGGATTATGTCTCAATTTCCGTTTACATCATGATTTGAAAAATTTTTTTCCCTAGTACTATAAAGAATCTCTTATGAAGCATTACAGCTTGGGCTCTGAAGTCTAGTAGATACGGGTTTAAATTTCAGAGCTGTCATTTTCTCACTGTGATAATGCATAAGCTGCTAATCTTTCTCTGCTCTTTTCCCATCTGAAATGAAGATATTAATATCCTTTAAGCAATAGGACTGCTACCATGTATAGGACACTGTAAACTCTAAAATGAATGCCATTGTTGACGATAACGATGTTATCAGCACGAAATTTCATTAATTGTCTGGTTAGGATCAAACCCAAGAAAATCTTGTTTCTATATAATATGTATTATATATTCATTTTGTGCAGGAAAATGAATGTATTTGGCTGCTAAACTGCTTTAGTCAATGAGATTTCCATTCACCTCAGCTTTTGGAACACTCTAATTTCTACTGTCCCATCTTACCTACTTCCTCTAAGCAGTATATATTTTGATACATTTTATCCACATAATGTGCTTTGCTAAATCTCAATTGATTTTTTTTATTAACTTTCACTTTACCACGGCTATTAGAAAATAAAACAATTTCAAAAGAAAATAAAAATAAAAATCACATAAATATCTCCAAGAGTGCTTGGAGATCTTGATTTGTCTTACCTTTCAAAGGTTAGAGAGGGCTCAGTTAAAAAGTAACTGCATGTTAGATAGATTCCTAAGTATTTCTTTTTTTTTTAATGCAATTGTGAAAGGTATATCTTCTCTTATTTCTTTCTCAGTGAGTCTGTTATTGGTATATAGGAATGCTATTGACTTTTGGGTGTTAACTTTGTATCCAGCTATGCAACTGAATTTAGTTATTAAATCTAGAAGTTTTTTAGTGGAATTTTTGGGGTGTTCTATGTAGAGTATCATATCATTCGCAAATAATGATAGTTTAACTTCTTCTACTCCTACCTTTATTCCTTTTATTTTTTTCTCTTGCCTGATTGTTCTGGCTAATGTTTCTAGAACGATAGTGAATAATAGTGGTGATAGTGGACAACCTTGTCTTGTTCCAGATTTTAGTGTGAAAGCTTCAAGTTTCTGACTATTTAGTGTGACATTGGCCATTGGTTTGTCATAGATGGCTTTTATCAAATTTAGATATAGACTGTCTATTCCTAATTTCTGTAGCTTTTTTATGATGAATGGGTGTTGGACTTTGTCAAATGCTTTTTCTGCATCTATTGAGATGATCATGTCTCTCACCATGTACTAAGCTAAAATCAAAGTGGATCAAAGATCTAAACATTAAAACAGAAACACTCAATCTACTGGAGAACAGAATAGGAAGAACTCTCAAAGACATAGGTGTCAGAAAAAAATTTATGGATAGAACCCAGACTGCACAGGAGACAATACAAAGAATGTGAAGACCTAATTCTACTTCTGACACAGTCTCCATAGGAATGGAATTTTTATTTAAGCAGTGATCTTAGAACATGAATATTCATTTAAGTTCTCTGTGCCTCAGTTTCCTTTGCAACCTTACTCAGAGGTTGCAAAGATCAGATAGAATAAGAAATGTATTAGAAAGATTAGAAAGATTAGAAATATTCAAGTAGAGCAAATAAAAGATAAGAATAATGCATATATTAAGCTATAAATTAAGGACCCCTTCCTCCATAGAGCAGTGATCTCACATTTTAGCACACATCAGAGTCATCACCCCTGGTCTATGAAAGACGGATTCATCGTATTTTCATGGGGAGGACCTATTACACACTTAAATCCTCCGCTGTGTCAAATAAAATTTGCCTTTCTAACAAGTTTCCTGGAGAGGCTAATGCTGGAGCAGCTGATCAGGAGATGACACTCAAAACACTGTTGCATAATGTTGGATGGTACATGTTGTAGTTAGTGCTTACAAGAGCTTGCAGGGCTGGGGCAAGGTTCCTCAAAAGACTATACATGCTCAAATAAGATTTAATGCAGGACACATAAATTTACAAGATTAGCTTACAATATTTGCCCACAGAGTCAAATGTAGAAGAATGCGAGAGATCTGTCCACGTGCTAGAGATCTAAAGGATCCAGCCAAAAGCTGGAGCCCACAGCAATGTCCCACATGAGTCCATGTCAGGAGGCCATGGAATCTTCAATGGAAGGCTGAAGGGTCTGCGCCAGAAAGCTCAAGAGCCAGTGCTGGACTCTAGATAGTCTGCACCGACAGGCAAAAAGCCAGTGCCGAAAGCTGAAGAATCTGCACTGGTGGCCAGGAGACGAAGGCTTAAGGTGAAGGCAAAGACCAGAGCTCTTTCAAAGAGAATAGCCAAAGCCCCTCCAAAGGAAAGCAGACGGAACAAAGCGTCCTCCAAAAGAAATCAGCAGCAAGGAAGATCAGCTGAAATCCTTCCCTCCTGTTCTCCTTTTATACCATTCTGACAACCATTCTGACTCAAATCAGCAGGGCATTCCCACTCAAATTAACAATGAATTAAATGACCACCGCAGTCTCCCACATCCATTATCCAAATACTTTCACACCCAAAAGGGTGGGGTAGAGTACATAACCAGCAATCAAACAAATTCTTGTCCATCCATATAATGCCCCCTTTTCTCTGTCTCTAACTTTATTTCAATTAATTTCTTAATACTCTAGAGTCCTTTCATTATATAGCAAAAGATGGAGCCTTTTATTATCTTTCTTTCTTATAAACTCTTCGATCCTTTCATTATCCATTTTTCTTACAAACTTTAAGCAGCAAGTTGTTTCTTGCTTGTTGTTGTTTCCCTCAGTATCAGAGACTGAACCCAGGTGCTTCACACAGAGTTGGATCCACAGTCCTAGTTTTGCTCTTTATTTTTGAGACAGGGTCTTGCTAAATTGCCCAGGCTGGGCTCATACTTGTGATACTCCTACTTCAACCGCCCAGAGTGCTGGAATTACAGGCATATGCCATGCAAGTTTCTTAATAAAACTGATTAGCTTTTTGTAGAGAGCCTCTCTCTAATTAATTTTTGTCAATTCAAACAGCTCACCAAAACCTATACATGGTACCTACCTTTCCTTTTCTAAATTTGGTAATACAGTGCTGCACTACTTCAATATGAGGAAATTTAGTAAACACAGGTAGTCTTCACATTATTTTACAAACATTTATATTTTGCACAATCATATGCTATGAAGAAATTTAACTCTTACCTTTCAGCCACACACATATGTTTTATGATATAAAAGTGCATTTGTATTAGAAAAAGTTAAAAATACAGAAACATAAAGCAGTCAGTGAAAACCAATTATAAACCCTTTGCTTAAAAATGGCTACTTCGAAATTTTTGTATATTTTCTCCCAGTCTTTTTTAATGCATATAAAGATTATATTAGGTAACACTCATTTTTCCCCTAGCTAGCAAATTGGAAGAATATCGAATATTCTTTTAAAGTTGCTTAACAGTTTTATAATATTTTCATATGGATGAGGTATAATTTAATAGTACATATTATCCAGAGTAGCATCATGAAACCTACAGGGTGAAGTGAGCCTTATCCTCAGTCCACATAGGAAAATTATTTTACTCAAGCATTGCTTCTTTCTTTTAATTTAATTTTATTAGTCCTTGTTTGCAGAACATAATGATTCCGTTCATCATGAGGACATGGTGCATACACATAACACATCTTATTTCTTTTTCTTCATCTCCTTCCTCTCCCCTCTTTCCCCTTCCCTCCATCTCTTGAGCCTCTTCCCTTACGCAAAAGGCCTATCTCCCTGTTTCCTATTATGTTTTATTTTGCTTCTTAATTCATATTTTGGGTTTCTTACATAAGAGAAATTATGCAATATTTAAGTTTGTGTGTCTGATTTATTTCATGTAACATTATGGTCTCAAGGTATAACTGTATTCCTACAACTATGACTTACTTATCTTTCTTTATGGCAGACTAGAGTACTCCTCTGTGTGTAAATATCACATTTTCCTTCCCCATTCATATGTTGATGGACATACAGGCTGCTTCCAAGATTTAGCTATTATGCACTGCTTCCAAAGAGGGTCTTAGCAACATCTTCAAAACAGCACAACTGCTTGACCCACTATAATCACGGCAGAGCTTCACTCCCCCATTGATATCAATCAATGCTTATCCAGAGTAGCATCATTCAAGATCATTTTTCTCTTTCCTTCGATTTGAGGCAAAGATGGAAATAAAGTCCTGATTAGAAGGATGGATGGATGGATGGATGAATGGACAGAATTTTATGAAGACAAATAAAAGTACAGATATAAATATGTACCAATAGCATACATATATAGCATTATATGTACATTTATATATCCTAATTTCTCTTTGACTTGTCTTTCTCATTATAATATAAACACCTTGACAGCAGGTATTATATCTCATTCAATTTTATCCCTGCACACACATATCTAGCACAGTGTTTGATATATGATAGACCCTAAATAAATGTTTACTAAATAAAAAATCATAAAGTGATAGAAAATGCCATATTTAAAAATAAATGTCATCATTTATTGAATGCCTACAATGATGGTTAAATTTTATGTGTCAAGTTGATTAGGATATATAGTAATCAGTTGCTTGGTCAAACAATAGTGTAGGTGTTGTAAAGGTATTTTGTAGATGTGAACATCACAATCACATGACTTTAAGTAAAAGATATTATTCTAAAATAGGGGTTGAAGGTATTAAAAGCAAAAATTGAGTTTCCCCAAGGAAGAAGGAAATCTTTCTAAAGACTAACAATTAAAAAAAAAAATCCTACTTGAGTTTCCAGTCTACTGCCCTGCCCTGCAGGTTTCGGTCAGATCCCAAATTCACATACACCAATACCTTATAATAAACTCTTAATGCACACACGCACACATGCACACACACACACACACACACACACACACACACACAATGTTATTGTTTCTATCTCTCTGGAGAACCCTGACTGATGTAACTATCTCACATTTAAGTTTGGGCAGTGAATTTCAAATCTCACAAGGTGGGTATTATCATCTTTTTAGAGATATGTACATGAGGCATACAGAAGTTGATTAAATTTTCCAACATCCCACAAGTAAGTTCACAGGGCTGGGTCTAAACTTGTTTAACTCCAAAATCCATGCCCTTTCTCTCATGCTTTCTCTCCTTTTAGCATAGTGAGATGTGAGCTCAAGCCTCTTAATTCTGTAACTTTGCAGACTCTAAAATGCAGTACTGGTCTAGATAGTTAAACGTCTTACTGAGTGTATGTATGGGGGGGTAGAAAAGGAAGGGTCATCCAAAAACTAACAAGGCAGAGGCAGCTTACAGAGATGTGTAAGTCTTTTGCGCCTGATGGTTAAATCTAAAAGCTAAATATATATAAAATGCAATAAATAAGCAAGAATGCTTATCGTGAAAGGACAGTTTTCTTCCAAAATTCACTTTCAGTACATGCTAATTCTATATTCAGAAAGATTACAAAACATGCAAAAAACTTACTATGATACTAACTCCAAACATCCAGTCAATGGAGATCACTGATCTTATTTCAACAGCAACAAAAATGGGAAAGTAAAATAGGTGTCATACATAAGCACAGCTCACCTCTATGTTACAATAGTATGTTTCAAACTCTCTTGTCAACTGTTTCTTTGTAGCATGGAAAAGTGAAGGAGAACGTTATCTTTGTAACATCTTTGCACAGCTGACTTTCCCTTTCTACTCTATTTGTTCTTCTTCTTCTGAATTTTCTGTGATACTAACAGGGAATGTCCTAAGATGATTTTCAAACATGAAACAAGATTGGATTCCTCCAGAGGTAAATGAATCTTACTCTGCCCTTTAGGGATACCAAAGTGGCAAACATTCCTACCAAGTACATTTCTGCTGTATATTCATAGGAGTGATTTCCAAATTCCAGGACTGTGGAATCATTACAAGAGGTTCTAAAATCCATATGTACCACTAAGCATTGTCACTAAACTTAATAAATTAAAACACATGCATAGAAATTATTAATTTTTCAAAGTGAAAGACATGGTTGCGAATGACCAAATCCAAACATATCTCAGGTATTTTTTTTAAAGATTAAGAATTTAGCCTATTTGCCTACCAATTTCTTTAAAATCCTGTGAAACTTTAACACATGTTGCATGTTCAAGCACTGGAAATAAGGTGATCTATGAAGCAAAACTCGAAAGAAGTGAGGAAGGAAGCCATGTGGAAATCTGAGGCAAAGCATTCCCATAAGAGGATCAGCAAGTATAAAGACTGAAATAAACACTTGCTGTGAAGGAGGAACAAGGGTCCAATGTGGCTAAAGAAGAATAGGTGAAGAAGAGAGTTTTGGGGGAAGAAGAATTTAGCGTGTGGGCTGGGCACCACTGACTTTTACTTAGTGAAAAAGATGCTGACTGGCCTCTATGTTGGATAATGGGCTATGGAAGGCCAAAAAATGGAAGTAAAGAAACCAGCCAGGATGCTATGTAATGGAAGTAAAGCAACCAGCCAGGATGCTAAAAACAACAGACAATAATGTCTTGGACCAGGGTCTAGCAATAGATGATAATGCCTTGGACGAAGTCTATAATTAGGGAGGTAATAAGTACTCTTATTCTGGATCTGTCCTAGTTACCTTTTTTGTTGCTGAGGCAAAATACCCAAAACCCAAAGTTAAAAGAGGAAAGGTTTATTTGGCTCACAGTTTGTAGAGGTTTCCATTCAAAGTTGGCTGGCTCCAAGGCAGGGTGGCATGGTAAGGGGCATCTCACAGGAGAAACAGTTCACAGCATGCAGAAGGCAACAAGCAACAAGAAATGACCCTCTTTCTGTCCCTTATATTTTATCCAGCCTATCTGCCCTTGAGGCAGATAGCACTCACACCCTTAATCCTAGCAGCATACATTGAATCTATCCCAGCATCACATCCTTGATCCCAGCATCACACACCCTAGTTCCAGCCACCTCCAAAAAGCCCCGCCTACGATCTCATGAGGCTTTGGTGAGGGGGACATCTAGATAAAAGTCATAACAGGATCTATTTTAGGATGCAGAACTCACAAGATTTTCTAATGAATTTGATAACTCCAAGGTTTTATTTTGCTTGATAAACTTGATCGCTTTGAAGTTCTGGGCTTGAGGAACTTGAATGTTAGAGTTTCTACCTAATAAATAATATGGTACTTAGGAAAATTCAGGTTTGGGTGGGCAGCCCAAGGACTTCAATTTTTGGCATGTGAAATCTGAGATACTAAGTATAAGTGGGATATATATGCATTCCTAGAAGAGGTCCTAGCTGAAGATTTAAAATTTGGATTTCTATAAATGGCATTTAAAGCAATGACTCTGGATGAAATCACCTGGGGAATGAAAGTAAACACAAGAAAGAGGAGTTGAAAAATGAGCCCTGGTGTACCCCAACATAAAAAAACAGGGGAGATAAATAAAACTTGCAAAGATACAGTGTCCAGTGAGTTCAAACCACCAAAATAAATTGGCATTTTAGAAGTCAAATGAAAACAACTGATCATTTGTCAATTGCTGCAGAAAATTGAGGTAAGATGAAGACAAAGAACAGACAGGTACAGCAACATGAAAGTTGTGAAGTGAAGTTGTAAAATTAGAAATCAGGAACAAAAGCACATAGTAAGGAGCCTGGCGCAGTCAGTACTCGAACGTGGTAGCTACTGCTTCATACTCATATTACCTCAGTTACAGGTCTTCAGGTCTTCATGAACATTTGTTGAATTGGATTACAGCTCTATTGTCGGAAATTCACTTGGGCTGACCTGGTTCTAAAAGGGCCAGAACTGACAGTAAGTTATCAGCTTGGTAAGGTAATTCCTTGAGAAACTCCACTATGAGACTGTAGTTCAGCAAGGGTCAGAGTAATTGAAGCTTCACAATTAAAAAGCATTCTTATATGAGGTGGTCCTGCTGGATAACTTGTTAGGAAACCTTTTCATAAAATTAGATCACTAAAACTTGACAGTGGAGCAATCTCTGAGACAGCCCTAAAAAGGTCTCACTTCTCATTAATATAAATTAAATTTCTTAGAAGATATTGTGAGTCTCCCCAGCTAACAAACAGTGTTGACATTTATTGGCTTTTCCTCTGACTTTTCTGAACTTAAGAAATACCTCCAAATATTATCCATGAAATAAACTCTTATTCCAGTTTTTAACTTCACAATTATCCTTGAAAGTAAGTCATTTCATCTATTTTATTTTTCGGCATGACCCTTCATTCAATATGTCATCCTGTATTTTATGCTTAAGATCATGATAAGGTTCTGCATACTAAAAGATGAGCTAGTGTGAAGTGAATCACAATTCTAGCGCACTATTCTTTACTGGAGGTCTTTTCTTCCTCCATTAAATAAAGATGGGTGATCTTTTTCCTTAAAAGTCAAAGCTAAAAATCTTTTATTTTCTTTCTCAGACACTAGGAATTATATTAAAGGCACATTTTATATATTAAAATATCACTGCTACTCCATTTTGTTGGTACTATTGGATGTGATTAAATTACACTGTTATAAAACCTGAAGGGGAAGAAAGGTTTTTGCTAAGTGGGTGATTGGGTGGAAGCAGGACATGGAAAATATCATTATTAAAATATGCAAACATGAATGTTCGCCAGGGATGGTGCAGAATGGAGCTTTTAGCTGAGCCATTTTTCTGCATCCAGATGTCAGTCTATCTAATTATCACAGAACCATTCATGAATTATAGAATCTTGGAATCAATGGTATCTTTGAGATCACCTAATCCAACGCAGATCTGTAATCCACGCTATCACAGATCAGGAAAACGAAATCTAGAGAAAATCATGCATTCAAAGCCTTAATGTTTGTTAGCTGCCAGAGTCAGTGCTAGCACTGAGCTTTCTTAGTCTCTCTGTTCCATTTCACATTCATATTTTTATCAGAATTGAGGATAACAATCAACTAACAGGAATTACTCCTGCTACAGAGGGCAAGGAAGGGTCATGGCATAAGATTCAGAAAAGCAAAGAGGGACCACCTAGTCCGAAACTTCAGGAACATTATCATCATCTGGTAATGAATCTTTACAAAAGTCAGTAGTAATAGAAATATCAGTATTCACTGTGACTAAACTAGTAATCAGTATAGCTATAAAAAAGTATTAACAGTCAAAAGAAAGGTGCACACTAAATTTATACTTAGTGGCTGCACCAAAGATTAAAACATGCACACACACAAAATAAAGCACTATGTTTACTTGGTTACAGAACCATCTGATTATCAAAAGTTTTCAGATGACCTTCTTATTAGAATACACAAGATCATAATGAATCGATTCCCATGTCATCTTCAGTTATGATTCTGTCAAAAATCTCCATCATAAGTCTATGAAAAGCTTCCAGAACACAAGCCTCCAAGCCAATAACTATATTTTCTTTCTAGCCATAATATTTTCAAGAATGATTTTTACTATTTCACAAGATTCTAGTAGTGAAAAATGAAATATGAAGCATCATTGTTCACGATGGCTTCCGTATTTACTTTTCAAAAAGGATAGAAAATTTCTGGTTACCATCTTGAACATATCATCAGTCTTTGAGACAACATATTTTTATCCTAAACCTTGACTTTCTATGAGTAATCAGAAATAAACCTCCTTTAAAAAGAATAAACCAATATAATTTAGGGGGGATTATTTGCCCAAGAACCTTACTTAACTTTGAATACTTTACGTATGATAGCTTAGAGGAAAAAAACATGTAAGTGGAAAACAAGATTTTTTAAATTATACTTTAAAAAAAAAGATGTCTAGCTGAACTGATTCAAAAATAAACTGATTCTCTAAAGTACCACCTTTTTGGGTCAAAGATTTAAATGTCAAAACAGAAACACTAAATCTATTAGAGAATAGATTGGGAAGAACTCAAAGATATAGGGGTAGGGAAAAAATTTATGAACAGAACCCAGACTGCACGGGAAATAATACAAAGAATCAGTGCTTGGGACCACATCCTTTTGAAGGGCTTTTGCACAGCGAAAGAAATCACCAATAGAGCAGGGTGAAAACCCACAGACTGGGAAAAAAATTTTGCCAGCTGTCCATCAGACAAAGGCCTAACATCTAGAATATACAAAGAACTCAAAAAAATCAAACCTCTCAAATTTAAAGACCCAATCCAAAAATGAGCATCTGAAATGAATAAACATTTCTCAGACAAAGAAAAACAAATGGCAAATAAATACATGAAAAAGTGTTCAACATCACTAGTCATTCAAAACATGCAAATCAAAACAACATTAAGATTCCATCTCACTCCAGAAAGAACAGTGATTATTGAAAAATCAACCAATAACAAATGCTGGGGGGCTGTGGACAAAAAGGAACCCTCCTGCACTGTTGGTGGGAATGTAGATTGGTCCAGCCACTGTGGAAATCAGTATGGAGATTCCTCAGAAAACAACTAGAGGTTCCATTTAACCCAGTTATTCCTCTGCTTGGTATCTTCTCAAAGAATTAAAATCATCATACCACAGTGATATATGCACGACCATGTTCATAGCAACACAATTTGTAATAGCTAAGTCTTGGAAACAACCAACAACTAATGAATGGCTAAAGAAGATGTGGGTTTTTCTACACAATGGAGTACTACTCTGCCATAAAAAAGATAAACTAGAGACATTTGTAGGTAAATGGATGTAGCTTGAGAATATAGTCTTAAGTGAAATAAATCAGACACTCATGAGTATACATCGAATTGTTTCTCTGATATGAGAAACCATAAGTGTAAATAAGGACAGAGAGGTGTAATAGATATTATATAAAAGGAAGATGATATTCAAAAGAGAGGAGAACTAGAAAGGGAGAAGGGGGAAAAATAGGAAGGGAAAAAGGAAAGAAAGGAGAAAGGGAAAAAATGGAAAAATATAAATAAACCTGCTATAAATAGGGCATGGGGGAACAGAAGGGAGGGGTGGAGAATGGGGGGAAAACCAAGATACATCATGTACCGGTACAAAATAACCATGATGAATGTGATCATTATGTATACAATGTACCAATACATGCTCTTGGTAAAAAAATAAAAATAAAATAAGATAAAATAAAATATCACTTTTTTCACTTCTCAAATGCTGATGGATTAAAAAATATATATTGGAAGGTGCTTGAAGGTAAAAATGTTTCTCCAAAATATTGTTTAAACTGTAAGTAAATAAAGTAAAATCATAAAGAAATTGAGAAGCAAAACTAAAAATGCCTTTTCCCAAAAAAAATCAATTTAACAAATATTATTAAGTATAATTACAATGTAGAAGGCCTTCCCCTAAATGCTTCTTGAGAGCGGTCCTTGATGCTGCTTTTAGGCTAGTTCTGAACTAAGTTTGAAAATACTCATAATACCCAACCTAATATCAGAGGGAAAAGAATGACCAGAGAAGCTTGAAGAAGCAGCAAGATATGAAAGGGGTCTTTAGAGAAGAGTAAGATTTTGAAAGATAAGAAAGGACAGCAAATAGCAGAACAGAGCAGTGTCTTAGGTCCAAGACAGCAATTTTAAAACTTCGGAGTGGTAATTGCTAAAACAATATTAGACCACTTTAACTGCATTTTTCAATTCATAAAACATTTTCATCTTTTTTAGCACTAACAGATATTGGGATCTTAGAATGATACTCTTTAATTCTCTATTTAAGAAACATACCCAAAAGATTAAGGGCCACAAACTAAACAATGTTCTCATTTATAAATCTGAGAAAGGCTAAGACACAGAATGGACAAGTATTATTCTTATCATGTCTATCAGAAGGCTTAGGGATGATTCAAATTAAAACAGTGAATGAAAAATGGATCTGAGTCAAATCTTCTAATAAAGAGTCAAGAGCTTTCCCACCAGCTCACCAATATGAGGACAAAATTCAGAGTCAAACTGTGCTACACAGGCTGGAGATTTAGCTCAGTGATTAGAGTGCTTGCCTTGCAAGCACAAGGGCCTGAGTTCGATACCCAGAACCAAAAAAAAAAAAAAAAAAAAAAAAAAAAAAAAAAAAAAAAAAAAAAAAAAAAAAGAAAGAAAGAAACTGTGCTACACACATTAAAATCCCAAGTCACATCTAACCTTTGTTCTTAATCAATAATGTGACTATAACAGACCAGAAGCCATGAGCACATCCTTTTCTCCCAAAGCAGTTTCATAAAAGGCATAGGCAAAAAAAAAAAAAACCAACAGATGAGGCATAATTCAGGAAAAAAAAAGATTTAAAACAAGTTAACAAGTCAATAAATTCTTAAAAAGTAAAATTATCATAAATTATCACAAGAATCTAGCGTTAAAATCATTAGATTGACACTTCAAAATTGGTGATGATTCCCAATTATGAAAAAATGCTGAAGGCTGGGTTACTGAGTATATTTTTATGCCAAAAACCCCCAAAGACTATACTAAGAAAATGAGCAAAACAAATATGCTTTGTGGTTCTTGATGTTGTTGCTAAATAATATTCCACACCTACTAAATGGAAAAATGAATAATAAACCAAGGACCTGGAGTTTATAAAATTCCTATCTCAGCTCTACCACTAACCAGCTTTGTAGTTTGGGGCAAGGCACCTCCCTTGTCTAGGCCTCGATTTAAGCAACTCAACGAGGTAATATTCATGAGTCCTTTTCTAAAAGTATTTGAGTCTATTAATTCCCAAAGTTTTGGGTGTATAAACGGTAATTCAAAAGTCTATATGAGCCATTTCCCCTCACAGAACATCATAAAATTTGCATATTTGAAAATGCACACAGAATACTAAGTCAAATCTCACGAAACCAGTATAAAAACCAACACTCACACAACATGCTTTTGGTGTTTTACAGCACACTTTTACACTTTTCCTCCATACTTTGGAGCCTCATAAATAATAAATAAGTGGTTACAAAAGAAACAGAAATAGTAATCTAAACCTAATCTAAATCTAAACTGTGAGAATACAATGCTAGAGACACTAAAATAGTAAAAGAGTGTCACAGTGTAGTATTTGCAAAGATTCTAGAAGAATTTATTACAATGATTATCCAAGGCCCATCATAATTTTACTCTGGCAAAAGTTATGAAATTAATAAAAGCAAACTATATAACTCAGCTTAAATGATCTCCAACTATAGCAACTTTTGTGTGTTTTAAACTACAATGAAGGTTGATATGATGTCAAAATTCACAGGGTCAAACCCTTACTTTGGAACCACCGACCAGTGTGTTCAGGCAGGGCAACAGGGGATAACTTGAATAATTCGACTTCAGGAGCTCTGATATAAAAGCAGTATCATTCACTTTCACCTTCATATTTTGACACCTGGAGACTGGTTTGGGGAATCAGGGAAATGAAAGATGAGATTGAATAGGAAATGCTATTTGGTTCATGTCCCAGGGACATTATTTAACAAAAATGCTGAGTGAAGTATTTCAAAAGCTCAGCTAGACGGAAGGCGTTCACTATGTGCTATTTATGATGCTTTTAGAAACATGTCAGGAAGTATAAATTTTAGCAACAGGGGTTGGGGATTTAGCTCAAGTGGTACAGTGCCAGCCTATCAAGTGTAAGGCCCTGAGTTCAATCCCTGGCACCTACAGGAAAAAAAAAATTTTTTTGGCAACTGATACATATTCCTTTAAGTATCTCTTTATATTGGTTCTCTGTCTCCTATACAGAAAAAATACTGCTTGTCCATTGGAAAAATAAGGAAAGATGTTACCTTTTCTAACAAGATGGATATGTATTTTGATAAGAGGAAAGCAAATTCAATATATTTTGAAGTTTTCAGTCAAGAAACAAAAACATCTTGCTTCTGAGAATATATAGACAACCTTCTTTGATCAACATAGTATACTTAACATGGAATGATTGTACACACACTATTTTAATGGTGATCATATAAAGACACATATATGATACCTAACTATAGAGAAAAACACATATAATTCTATTTGAAAACTATTGAGAAAAAAATAATGTAGGAATCCCTGATAAAACACCACTCAGATTTTCTTAAAAATATAGTTATATGACCAAAAGAAAAATGGTTTTTACTTTCTATTATCAATGAATTCTAGGAATCTAATGCTTAATTGTAATCTTCCTTTACCACCAAGATGATAACATGTAGTAAAAATTTGAATTTTATCTTCTCTGGTCTCTTAAATGTGCTATGAATCTGAGAAACAGAAACATGCCAAGAAATATCAGTTGCAGAGCAGATCCTTGATGAACTTGAGTCAAATTGTGTGATCCATAACCTTAACTTACACATTTCTACTTATATTTTCACAGCTTTTAAAAAAGATTTGCTTGGGGCTGGGTATTTAGCTCAGTGGTTAGAGTGCTTGCCTAGCAATCCAAAGGCCCCAACTTCCATCCCCAGCACCAAACAAAACAAATAAAAAAGGTTTTGCTTATGAATATTTATCAGTTAGGGATTAGGAGAGTGGGCCCTACCTGTTCACACAACTGACAGAAGAATTTCTCTCAGGTAATGTCAGAAAAAAGGTGTAGTTAGGCCTTGAACTCACTGTGTAGCCCAGCCTGGCCTTGAACTCTCTGGTCATACTCCTGCCTCAGCCTCCTGAGTGCTGAAATTACAAGAATGTGCCACCATGCCCAGCAAGACTTAATTTCTAAATAAGGTCACACCACAGCTGTGGAGTTAGGCCTTGAACATGCCTCCTCTATCAATACAAACATAAAAGTGGATAAATGAAAATGTTCTCTCTCATGGCTGTCCGCAGGTCACTCAGTTGCTCGAGATTCGGGCAGCCTGAAGAAGAGAGGCAGAGCCATGGACTGGATTAAATATCTTTTATTCAGCTGCTTAGCCATAGCCCATGTGTTTAGCCACTCTTGAAGACCCAGCCACTGTACATTCGCAGCAGTCATTAGCCTCCTAACCAGCCCATTCTCACAGCAGTCCTCGGCCACTTAGTTGCCCCCAACCCAGCCCTCGTGGCAGTCTACATTTATATCAAAATACACAATAGTGGCCATGTGCCAGTAATGACTTTGGTTATATAAATTACTTACACTGGCCAGCATGACTTCAGCTACCTAAGTTATTTACATTTGGCAATCGGGAGATGTGCCTGTTCTGGAGCTCTGTTGACACAAATTCCCACTGCCTTCCAGATGCCCTTCCCTTCACAGCCTGAAGCAAAGTACCACCATCTTATGCCCTCAGGTTTCTCTACAGGTGGGACTTAGAGGAATTTGTGTCATAACAAGAATTCCACAGGATTCTGATTTGATTGACCAGTGTCCTAGAGAAATTTACTGTCTGCCCATTCTCTGGATTTTAATTACATGCCACCTGAGATTTTACTAAACACTTTCATGAGTATTACATTTTCCAACTAATTTATAAGATCCTTGAAGTAAACACTGTCTCTCCTCCCTTGTCCTCTTTGCTTTCCCTTACCCACCAATACCTTGCAAAGAGCTAATAAACCAAAGGAAACACAATAGACCTTCATTTATAATGTCAGGTAACAGGGTGAAGGGCCTGGGGAAGAGTTCTCTCCTTTTGAATAGGATACTCCCACGCACCAGAGATATCTATTCCTCATAATTATGATCTAGGAGTAAAAGACATTAGTATTACAGTCTCTAGGGAGGAGTCATTCATTTCTAGAGTGAAACTTCTCAGCTTCAGAATTTGGGTGATCCAACCTCAAGCAGATTAAAAGTTGCATAAACTGTACCCTCCAAAGACCCTGCAACCTGAAACAGGGAAAGAGTGAAGAAGAGGCAACATTTCTTTCTCAGAAGCACACAGTAAGGGTCACATAAACAGAAAGATTCATTAGTTATCCCTGTGGCAGGATATAACCTTTCAAACTTCTTAAAAATGAAAATGTTATTTTGCTTGCCTTCTTTTTCTTTACCACATTCAAAGCATAAAAGTCAAATATTTCCCCTGGTAGCCAGGGTGTCCTTACCGTCCTTGAGCAAACTGGAACTAGTTGCTCAGCTGCTAATGATTCACGTTCTGAGTTTAGCAATGTTGGGAACTTAGTGGTGGCTTCTGGGGAGGACCTAATCACGGGGTATTCTTTAACCTCGCATAAATAAATTAAATAGGTTCTGATGCGTTCCATTGTCACTGAGCACTAACACTGTACAAGTAAAGTGAATGTTCAAAGTTGCATTATGATGGAAATGATCACCTGCGCCTTACATGTCCTGGACCTGTATAGTTATTTCAAAAATGGCTGCATGCTTAAGACGGAGGCTTCTTCTAGGATCCTCTTTTCTCCAATTAATACATCTATAGGTTCTAAAAGCCAATTTGAAAGGGACACTGTTATAGACTGAATGTTTGTATGCACTCAAAATTCATATGGGGAAAACCTAATCCTCAGTGTTGTAGTATTTGGAAATGGGAACTCTTGGAATTAATTAGGTCCAGACACAGTCGTGAAGGTGGGCCTTGCAAATTGGATTAATGCCCTTATAAGAAGAGACCTGAGAAAACTTGCTCTCATAGCCCTTTCCTGCCATTGTGAGGACCCAGTCAGAAGACGGAGGCTGGTAAGCTAGGAGGAGGGATCATACCAGTGACTGGATCAACCAGCACCCTTATTCTAAGGCTTCCCCTCAGAACTGTGAGAAATAAATGTCTGTTGTTTAAGCTTCCCAATCTATGGTATTTTGTTACAGCAGCCCAAGCGGAGTAAACAGGCCCCAACTCTGGGCCTTCCTTCCATGCTCTCTCACTAGAACTCTGAACCCAAACCCTCACAAAAGCTAAGAAAACCTTTTGTTTGCATGTTCTAATCCAAGTGTGAACTGAATTGTCAGGGTACAGTCCAATCAGGCTGAAGTATGAGGGTCTCAAAAAACAAACCAGGCATAACTGGAAAGCAAAAAGATGCTAGATCTGAAGAGGACATGCATAATGATGGAAGAGACATCTCAGCTGATACAAATGCTGTCTTCAGTTCGCCATGAAATTGGGATGGAAAAAACTCTAAAGATGGCAAAAGCTAAGTTTGTCTCCAGCCTGCTGGGGATGGTGAAGGTTCTCTGCTGGAAATAAAGCTATCAAAAATTATTTTTTGTGGTAAATAGTTCTTATAAACCTGAGACCGAAGACATATTTATACCCATGAACCACATGGTTTATAATAAATAGCCTTTGGAGGAATATTCAGATTAAATCTAGATCTCTGCAGTGAAACATCAGAGTAAATATCAAACTGGAAAGCAAAAAAGCTTTCTCCTTGGCTGGATTTCTGCAAACCTAGACTCTCTAGAATGTGGTAATGTCCCTTTCTCTATGGCTAACTAGTAAAATGATCATCTTTCTCTGTAGTTGGGGGTTCCCAACCTATGATTGGTTGCCAGGGTACAAAAGTTATTCCCAAAGGATATAAAAACGCCAAAGGCTCTTTGTCATATGCTAGGCTTAAGCTGCTGTTTACAATACTCAAAAACTATATGAAGTCTTTTTTCATTCCCTTCTATGTAATTAGAGAAAATAGGAGCTGACCCTCCCAATGTGGTGCTCCAACTGTTGTAGTTATGCCACACAGCCTTTGCACTAAAAGGACTTTTCAGATGCACAGTACACGGGATTGCCAAGTTTCCAGGGGCCAACTGTTCACTAGGAAATCAATTTATCTGAATATATAATTCCATAGTGCTGGCACATACTAACAGCATAGTGTCTGCAGTAACGTTCAGGAGCACTTTCAGAGAAGCGATTTAGTCTTTGGTGAGGTACACAGAGATAAACTTCTTCTAACATCTCATTTGTCAATTTTCTCCCATAAATCATCTATGCTGAAGTCAGGCGTGGTATACATGTAAAACACTAAAGTAATCAGGATCTCATTCAACATCAATTTAATTTTCTTTGTTCTCCTTCAACCCTGGAGCAGCACAGTTTGCTACAATTCCACATCAGCAAGTGTGGCAGGGAAAATGCACACACACAAACATAGACACAAAACCAGAATGGTCTCCAGAGTCTTCCCTCAGAAGCCCACAAATCTGATTATTATTACTAGTCATTTAAATTGGAAGTATCAGAAGCAGGAATCTTCTAAACACTGAATGACTGGTGTTATCCTGAAAAATAAACTATTTTGTGTCCTTTGTTTTTGCTTTTTGCTGTGGAGGTGTTGGCCAGAGGTATATATGAGATGGCTATCCAGAGATAAGGGACTTTTTGGGGCCAGAAGCCCAAAACCTCCCAGGATCATGGTTAGAGATTAAAAGGTAGCCTACAGGGCCACAAGCCCAAGTAGCATCAACACATGGCCTTAAGGAATGCACGCTCTGGCCTTCACCTTCCCCATACTCCAACTTACTACTTAGGCTGGCCCTAAGGTTGGTCATGTAACAGACCACCCTGAGCTGGCACTGTCCTTCCCCTGTCCCCTACATGAATTCCTCCACAGACACCCTGGTCTTCTATCCTTCCCAGGATTTTATCCTATCAATAAAAAGCCACAGAAGCCTCTGTTTGGGGCCCTCTTTTTCCCTGAGATTTTTTCATGCTAAGGAGTCTTGATTAAAGCAGCCCCTTTTAGATGGTAACTGCACATGGACTCTAAGTAGTCTCTTATCCTTTGCACCTGCCACGACCGTGAATTGCAACACTTTGCAGTACTGGGGACTGAACCGAGGGCGTTGAGCATGCTAGGTAAGTGCTCTCCCACTATGCTACACTCCCAGCCCTGTTCTCTGTCATTTGTGTGCAACTTGGACATTTTTACAAAAAGTAAATTTGATCAAAATAGTTGATGGAAACAAGGTGCCATCAAAGTCATTAAAGTCCTCATAAAACTTACATTTGCCTACTTTTCCTAACAGAATAAGTAGAACACCTTAAAATCACTTTAAAACTAGGATTTATAGCAAATAGGAATAGGGATAAAACATGAATCTTTCCCTGAATCAAAAGACAGATTGTGAAAAGTGATGGAGTTTGTGTGTACAACATTGACTATCAGGAGCCATAAAGAAGATCCAGGACAAGTAAGAGGAAGGCAGGAATGAAAATGCTTGAGGCCTTACTCAGAGCTATTAGGGATGTATAGCATGGTGGCTACAAACACACTGATCCCAGAGAATCATAGAGTCCTGGATTCAAATCCCAGCTACAAGCTATTGAGCAAGTTTTACTAACCTAAATGTGTAACCCCACATATGAAAAAAGCGAGTAATAAAATATATCTCAGGAGATTGTTGTGATAATTAAATGAGAAGGCCATCAGGCACTTAACAAAGTTCCTGGCACATACCAAATACATTCAAATAAATTCAGCTATTTCTACTTAATTTCTAAAACTCCCTCCAAAACCCCATTAGATACAAAAATCCAACCAAAAAGAAAAGCTTCATTTTCATCTTGCTCCTTGTAAGATGTGTTAGAGACTTCATGGAAGAAATGAATTTGAATTTAAAGCCATATTTGCACAAGGGACTGCTAAACCACATTTTGGCATTGGATTTACAGTTGCAATGCTGCTGTAAAAATCCAGAAAAGTAGTATTTTTAACATTTCAGTATGAAAGAAAACCTTAATATTTTTATTTCCAACAACAATAAAGCTCTCTAATGGTATTTGTAACAAGCAATTCTACAACAGACCAAAGACCATGAATTATAAAATAGAAAAGAAGGAACCTAGATCAGTAAATCCATTCCATATTAATAATACTGTCTATTAAATAATCTGAGAGCATGATTCTATGCTACAGAATACAACTTAGGTACTCCAACTTGAGTACTTATTACACTCATCATTCTGGATATATAAGGTTACATAACCAATCCAAAGTGGCTTAAAACAATAGCAATGTTTACTTTGCTCATGAACCTAACCTACAATCTGGACAAAGACTCAAGAAGATTGTTTATTTCTGCTCCACCTAATGCCAGCTGGGCCAAAGGCTGGAGGGGCTGAGAAACCATCTGACAGCTTCCTCACTCACATGTAAGTCCTGTCTCCCGAACCTGGAAAACTCAAACAACTAGGCGCTAGAACAGGAGAAGTTCCTTAGGCAACCCACCCATACCCTGCAATGCAGTATTTCCATGTGATCTCTCCAACATGGTGGATTCAGAGTACCTGGGCTCAGGGTTCTGGTGTTAGTTACCTTTCCCTTGCTGTAACAACTACCTGATATAATCAATTTAAAAGAAGGAAAAATTTGTTTCTGCTAAGTTTTGGAGGTTTCAGTCTATGGTTGGTTGGCCCATTTGGGCCCATAGTGAGGAAGTACATCATATCATGAACTGAGGGAGGGGCTAGAGGTCCCAACATCCTCTTCACAGCCACAACCCCAGTGACCTAACTTTCCCCCACTAAGTCTCACCTCTTAGAGGTCCGACCACTTTCCAGTGGCTCCAGAGGCTGCCAACAAAACTTCAACATATGAGCCCTTTGGGAACGCATACAAAAACCATAGTACATGTTAGAAGAAACAAATTAGGCCAGGAAGAAGCTATATTGCCTTTTATGGCTTAGCCTAGGAACTCATATCATTTTCAATTCTACCACATTCTATTGCTCTATCCAGATTTAAGGAGTGTGAACACAGATTCCCACCTCTTGATGGAGGAGTGTGAAATCACACTGCAACAAGAGCCTATAGAATAGATAGGATATCTATGGTTGGATCCATTTTGGAAAATATAATCTGCTGCAGTTATCAGTTTTCACACAATGTATCAGTCAGGGTTCTTGGTTACATGCCACAGAAACCATTCTGGCAGACTTACATGGAAAAAAAAAGTTTATCTGAAAAATATTGAAAACTCTAAGACTCAAAGGAAAAGCTGGAAGCCTGACGTGGAAATGAGCCAGAATTGAGAGAGGCTAAAGGGAGGCTGAGAAATAAAGAGACTCAGCCACAGAGAAGTATAGTTAACTTATCTTTCTCATCACCACAGCTGTGACTATGCAATGATGTTCCTGGACTTTCAATGCCACAAATGCTGATAGGAATAAACTACTTCTGTATCACTGAGTCATGTCCTCAAGATTCAAAGTTCTGAGTGAGTGATTCTGATTGCTTAGCCTGTTGCATATCTTAGACCTAGCTTCCAGGGCAAGATCTCACCCTTCTGTAGAAGGACTCCTGCCTCCCACAAAGGCTCATACAGCAAAGACTTCACCTCAAATAAGAAGAGAGGGTCAGAAAGCCAAAAGCCAAGCAAATATCTGATATATAGAAAGCTAATAGACTTCTATAATTTTTTTTTATTTTTCACCAAGAACATGCATTGGTACATTGTATACATAATGATCATAATCAACATGGTTATTTTGTACCTGTACATGATACATCTTGGTTCCCCCCTTCCCCCCTTCTCCTCCCCTCCCTTCCATTCACCCACCCCTCCCTATTTGCAACAAGTGTAGCTACACTTTACCATTTTTTCCCCTTTCATCTTACTTTTCTTTTAACCTTCTTCTTTATCCCTTTTCCCTATCTAGTTCTCTCTTTTGAATACTATCTCTCTCTTTTTTTTAAACAAAATATCTATTCTACCCCTTTGTCCTTATTTACACTTATGGTTTCTCATATCAGAGAAACAATTCGATGTGTACTAATAAGTGTCTGATTTATTTCACTTAATAGTATGTTCTCAAGGAACATCCATTTATATACAAATGACTCTAGTTTATCCTTTTTAATGGCGGTGTAGTACTCCATTGTGTAGAAAAACCACATCTTTTTTAGCCATTCATCAGTTGTTGGGCATTTAGGTTGTTTCCAAGACTTAGCTATTACAAATTGTGCTGCTATGAACATGGTTGTGCATATATCACTGTGATAGGATGATTTTAATTCTTCTGGGAAGATACCCAGCAGAGGAATAGCTGGGTCAAATGGAACCTCTAGTTGTAGTCTTCTGAGGAATCTCCACACTGATTTCCACAGTGGTTGGCTCAGTCTGCATTCCCACCAACAGTGTAGGAGGGTTCCTTTTTCCCCGCAGCCCCGCCAGCACTTGTTATTGGTTGATTTCTTGATAATAGCTATTCTTTCTGGAGTGAGATGGTATCTTAGTGTTGTTTTGATCTGCATCTCTCGAATGACCAATGATGTTGAACATTTTTTCATATATTTATTTGCCATTTTTATTTCT
>PVJO010019404.1:0-34377 GCA_004026905.1 Hystrix cristata
GTTTATTAGCTCACAGTCTGCAGAAGTTTCAGTCTATAGTCTGCTGGATCCGAGGCAGGCGGGCTGGCGTGCAGACCGGCGGCCGGCCGCAAAGTAAAGTGAGGAAAATGCAAGGAATGTATGCAAATCAGCAATGCAAAACAAGCAGCTAATTAGCCTCTTCCTATATCTATCTAGGCTACCTGCCCTCAGGGCAGCCCACACTCTAGATCCAGCTATCTCTCACCACATGAGGCTTTGGGGGGACATCTAGACACAAACCATAACACGACCCTTTCTGATACAGACATGTAGGTTGATGCAGATGCTAGAGATACGGGATTAACATGTTCCCAAGGCTTGAACCACCAGTGGTACATGTATGACTATACAGGTGACCTGTACCACTGGTAATAAAAACAGATCTAATCACTTTTATTTTTTAACCAATAAAATTAATAAAAAGCAGCCCAATGGGACAGTCATGCATGTACCACTTGTGGTTCAAGGCACCTGGAAGTGAGATATATGAATTAGAGCCCCATTGCGAACATGTTAAATTTCTTTTAGGTCCTTAATAATTCTATTTATTCTCTACTTGAATTTCAAAGCTATTTAGGTAAATAATTCTGTTCTTGATTTCACCAGCAATCACTGAAAGGTTTCTGAATAATCAATACCAAACTGAAAGGGATACATTGCCATTCATGATCTTCACTTGGCTTCTGCTGAGATTTCAAGTTCAAAAGAGAAAGATTAAATTTGTTAATCTAAGCATTTTCATGCCTTACTGGCTTTTTTCTTTTAAATATATTTTCCTTGACTTTTAAAAAATAAATCCAGTTTTCAAATTCTAATAAAAAGTCTATTATTCTTGAGATTAACTACTTCATTCTGCTGAGTTAGCAAGAAAACATCATCTTGAATCAATTTTGAACGATCTATGGAAAACAGTGAAAGCCTGACTTCTGAGCTAACCTAACATGTGAAAACACAATGTTACTAAAACAGACCACATGTCACACGTAACTCCAACTACAAAGAAGGAAAGTGGCCAGGGAACGGGGAACTGAGAATGACAAGATATATGCACAGCAAGAACAGAATAAATGGGGAAAACTGGAACCAAAATCAAAATTCTGTGAGGAGACAAGCAGAGTCCAAACCAAAGTCAGGTGGTATTACATCACTGAGAAAAATGTGCTTTTTGCTGAGGAGGTTGTTAAGTAGAAACTTAAAAATTTCAAAATGACTGTGGTGTTTTGGACCAAACAGATCTTTACATAACTACTTAATCTAGTTCAGTTACTTACTCCTTATGCATGCAAATTTTTAGAGCAATGAACACTGCCAATATAAACAAGAAATCAAATTCCCTAGTCTTCCTACAGTCATTTGTATTTTCATTCTTCGAACCCAGACTTAAAGTACATGAACTTTTTTACACATCCATGATATACGTTATCCTAGCACAGAGTGCTGCAGAGAGCTAGGTGCAGGCCAAGCAGAGGAAGCAGAGTAACCAGCAACGTGGTGGTAAGGGCTGAGGAGACAAACCAGATGGTCGAGCTGGCTTCAAAGGCCAAGGATTAATAAAAGAGACTGCAGTGGCAAGAGGATCAGTTTTGTTAGCCACTCAGCAAGGCAGGCATCCTCACAGGCAAACTCCTACATATAATCGAAGTACATTTTCTTTTTCTTTCAGCCAAAACTTTTTGGACAAACTTGCAAAAAACAGCCAAGGTCACTAAGCCATTCTGACTTGTTCTTTGCAGTTATCTGGAGAAATCTTACCTTGTACTACTGAACTGAATATGCCAGAAGTGTACATGTCTGCCATTGTCACTCTTCCAACATGTGCTCCAATGCCCTTGATCTGAGGATGCCCAGAAATGGGTCCACCATCTTTCCTTTCTGAGCTATGACCTTCAACTGAGCGAGTGCACCATCAACTGAGCATGCTGAGAAATGTGCTGACCCTACAAGTTCTTCCCTATATGAATCCTATAGGCTCTACAAATAAAAGGCCCACACTTCTTTTCTCTGGAGAAAGCACTCATTGCTGTGTAAGTAGTATCTCCATTACTCTCCTTACTTGCTGTGGGTAATACTCCCACTATTTTACTTCCTGGTTCTGTCTTTTGTCTCTGTACTTGCCAAGATGTGAACCTGCTGAGTTCAGTTACAGTTTCTATCTGACACTTCTCATCAACAAGGAGGTTCATTAAGTGAAGTTACAAAGAGTGATCCTTAGTACGGACTCTGCTGCAAGGCAGTCTCAATGTCAGTGTTTACAGGGACTCATTTAGCTAGAGGAAGGAAAAGGAGGGGCTCAAGGAATACCTAGCACTAACGATGCAATTATTCTGAGAGAGGGAGAAAAAATTGGTGAAAGGCAATACCCCAATTACAGCAAGTGAAGCTCCAGAAAGGCTTACAGATGCTATAGTGGGAAGAAATGAAGCACACTTAGGAATGAAGCCCTAGGAACTAAATAGAGCTGCAAGATCTTGAGAAGCCAGGTCTACTCCAGATTCACACAGGAAAATAAGCAAGATTAAATGTGCTCACTAGCCATGGATAATGATGATACTCTACTATACTGCCCCACTTTGTACACTTATGGAACTAGGCCAGTCCTACAACTGGAAATTCTTTATAATCTATAACTGAATTGGGGGTGAGAAGTGGAAGGACTACTGAGCATGCAGGGATTGACAATATCTACTAATTATCCACTATGTAATTGTTAGGTGATGTACATATCTGTAAATGATCCCCATATTTTAAAAATATCTAGAAATTTCATCAAAATCATGAGACAAATAAATAACTTCAGCAAAAAGGTTTTTTTTTTTTTTTTGCTTTGTTTTTTGTTTTTAGTACTAAGGGTTGAACCCAGGACCTCTCACACTTACTAGACAAGCCCCCTCCCACTGAACTACACCTGCACCCCTTTTTAAAATTTTGACACAGGTCTTGCCAGTTGCCCAGGCCAGCCTCAAACTTGCAATCCTTCTGCCTGAGCTTCTTGAGCAGCTGGCACTACAGGTGTGTACCACCACATCTGGCCAAAAGTTATTTTTCTTAACAACAAAAGAAACTTGCTGAAAGTTCTTTACTGAGCTTTTGACAGATGGCTGGACATATCTGCAGTCTATTGTAGAGAAAGTTCCCACTGGGCTTTATGGTTATCTTTAAGTAAATTAGAAAAAAACACTCCTTTTTCCAGGATGACAAGGAGCTGGATTTGGGCTTCCAAATGTTCCAGTGGCCAGAAGCTCATATGCAGTGTACAAACGGCAAAATCCTAGAGCGGCCCTGACTGCAGTCTCTCCATCAGTAAATATGTGTCATGCCACCACACCACGGACAGGTCAAGTTAGCTTTGCAAAGTCAGGATGCTACATCCGAAGGTCTCCAAATTTGCCTTTAAGTAATAAATCTCTCCATATCTTTGGTACACTACACCGGTGTTTTAAAACTTTTTCTTTAAATTAAAAATTCTTTTTAAGAATCTAATAAAATTATAAATTTATCATCAAGAAAATGCATGTGCACACATCTACTCACACTATTTATAATTTTGAGGGACTCTTTCTTTTAAAACCTCCTCATAGGTCCCCATGGCTACTGTGTTAAAAAGTGGCAAATTTTTAACTGTTGCTATTCCAAAGCGTCAAATTTCCTCAGTTTACCCACAGAAAATTTGGGACAATAGGCCAAAGAATTCCCAGCTCAGAGATCAACAGAAAAAAGAACAATAAAGCAAACTTAGCCAGATGTGTTGAGAACACTGCTCCTAAAAACACACACAGGAGATCTCAGATCCTCATGCCAAAAAAGTTTCTGTATTTCCAATTATTATTTCCAATGTCTCCATATTTCAGCTAAACAACAGATTGTATGAACATCATAAAATCTGCAGTGGATCATTTTTCCACATTTAGGTTAATATCTAGCAATTAATTTCTCAGTATGTTGCCTGATTATAAAAGTAATTAAACTACTTGGATTTCCTTCTTTGCCCTGACCTATAGGAAGTTTACAGAGTACTTTATAATCTGCCTGAAAAAAATTATACATTCATTAATATGACTAATCTTTTATACTTTGTTTTCTTTCCCCCTAACAGGGATCAGGGTATACCACCCTAAAATACACCACATGGCATAAGGATTATTTTGCACTGAAAGTAATTAGCTCTCTGTCTTGCCCTTTGTGGTGAATAAAAAATTTATGTATACATAAATTTCACTAGGAAAAGGTGACCAAAATTTGCATTTATGAAAGTGTTTCCCCTCCAAATCAGAAAGAGAAGAATGACTCTTACCTATATATCAAACCTTACTAAATACTTCTTATTTACCATACATTCCATAGCCACCTTTCAACAACTTATCCTTCCCAGAAGCCCACACCCCTTTCCGCTGCCTAGCCTCTCTTCTGCACTTCATCACTCTTTGTTAACATGGCATTTAGCTCCAAATTCTAACTCTTTAGGTTACATTTTTGTGAACTTCCCTGCATTCATAAATGATTAAATTTTAATTTTTCTCTTGTTACTTTGTCTTTTATAAATTTGATTCATGGACTCCAGCCACTAAACAAAAGATGGTAGTGGAAGAATTTTAATTCTCTCACATCTACATCATGATTATACATTTTTCTTTCATGTACTGTATGTACAAAATGAGTAGTCCTTCCCCAAAGTTCTTGAGATGACAGTATTTCAGATTTCTCAGTTTTTCAATTTCAGAATATATACAGAGACTTTAAAAGCTGAACATCCCTAACACAAAAGTCTGAAATCCAAAATACTCCTAAGTCCCAAGGACTTTGAGTGCCAGTGAATTCCAGGTTTTGGACATCTGAATAAAGGCTCTTCAACTGCTGGTAAATATTATGTGGATGACTGCAACTTGTCTCAAATTCTTTTTGGAAAAAGGTAAGATTACAGTTAATAAAGAAATGAAAACTTCTCTTAAAAATAAGAAATAATGAATAATAAAAGTAGGATTTTTTGTTCCTTACGACTATGTCAACAATAAAAGCTCAGAATGTCTTTCAAAAATCCATTAATCTTTTGAGGCCAGCAGTACTGTTGAATTGCTTCACAAACAGAAGAACCACCCACTGTTCTACAATCCTTAATACCACCAAAACTTTTTAGACATGAATTTAATGTCAGCATTCTTCAATGCAGAATTTAACATTCTCTCCCTTGTACTCTGACAGCATGGAACACTGTATGTCACCTATCATATAACGATTACTGTTATCATGGCTCTATCCATCTCCATTATTTCTAGAGTTTACTTGGAAATTGGGATTTTAACTTACTTATCTTCAAATATATGGAACTTGCACAAGAAAGGCTACAGACTCAAGGAAGAGTATATCAAGATATTATAACTTCAGTAGATACAGGTTATGTGTGCCAAAGCAGAATATAATATAAATAAATGCATAATATATCCGTGTATACATAAGAACATACTTGTATCATCTGCTAGACTATACTTTTTTTTTTTTTTTTTTTTTTTTTTTTTTGGTGCCGGGGATTGAACTCAGGGTCTCGTGCTTCCTAGGCAAGCACTCTAACTGCTAAGCTAAATCTTCAGCCGTATTACTTCTTTTCATCACTCTCTGTCCTATTTCTTTCACAAAGTTTCCTGATACTACCTAAACAGAGTACTAAGTATATGATAGAGTTCTAATGTATTTAAGGGAACAAATAGCTCAATTGGTGTTGATATTTGTATTATTGTAAATTATAGCAACTTTTAAAATCTTTCAACAAAAAAAAATGTATTCTTTTACATTCTTTGGATTACTATGGGTTAGTAGTCCATCTTTTATTATTTTCCTTTGTGTGACCTTGCTGTATGCCTCAAATTCCTCATAGGCACAATGAAAACCTAACAGTTTCTATCTTGCAGTAATATTATGATTTTTAGTTAAAATATGTATAAAACATTAGAATATTGCCTGCTACATAATAAATACCCAAACATTAGGCATTAGTAAACATCATCACAGAAACCATTTTCTATAAAACGCAAGTTTTCTCAGAATAAATACTTCTGAGGGAATAAACCAGCCAAATCCAAAGTTTAGTTTGCCTACTTTTCAGAAAACAATAAGGTCTGCATCTATGACAGTCTTTAATACTAAGCTGAAACAAATGAAATAGCTATTTTGTGGGGGAAACAGCTGAATATCAGTGAGTATACAGTTGCTTTCTCATGTTTCTTTCCTCTAAATTATCTTATTTGAAAAAGTTAGATGTATTTCACCAAAATTCATTTAAAATAATTCTAAGATATGGAATCTCAGCCAGCAATTAAGTTTTCAAAAATAATTATAAAATAATTAAAGGTACTGATACCACAAGCAGCGTTAAGAGGTTATGAAAAAATCCAAAAACACAATAAACATTTTTGCAGTGCAACACTGACTTTTTAACCATAACGGTCAACTTTTCTACTTCGGTCCTCTAAATATAATCCTACAAGAAAAGACTAATGCTATTAAAAAAAAAGAGTGACTTTTAATTTGAAGTTAGCCAAAATTATTTTCAAACATAAAAAGAAACCCTACATACATAGTGATTTCTTTATATTTTTAGTGTAAAATAATAATTGAATCTTGGTGACAAAGTAGAGAACACAAAATCGGAAAAACAAATAAGCAAACAAACGAAAAACCCAAACACAACTCACCATGCTTTCCCCTAGAAATATCCACATACTGGCACAGTCTGGGGTGGGTTATCGTCTTAAGGATTTGAAAGCGGCCTAAAATTTTGATGGAATTTGGCGTGAGAGGAAGTCCATTGCTTCCACAAACATCATGCGGCAGAGCTGAGGCAAAGAAGGTAAACGCCCCCATTTCAGCATCCTTCAAGGGAAACATTTCTGGAGTCCTGAATCCTTCAAGATGATCTGGAAACAGACAGAATTATATGACAGATTAATCAAACATTAAGCCAGTATTTTTCACCTCAGATTTAATATACAACTTGGAGGACAACCTGAACACTTTACAGTAAAAAATAACAAAGTTTAAAAATTTCAAGATATCAGAGAACAAAACATGCAAATATAAATGTGTATTGCAGCTCTAAGTCAAATTCAAAGATTTTCAACATAAACAGGGAAAGTTAGAACATTTCATCTTTAGTGATAGCTAAAAATTTTAAGAGCAGAGCAAATACATTACCGCACTTTCATATCAAAAAGCACTCCTCATTATCTAAAGTTTGGATGACCTATTAAGCTGATGAAAGAGTTCAGGAAACTACTATAAAGCACAATGCTTATGGAACAGTATTGTTACAAGAAGTAGAAAAACAGAAGCTATACAACCTACAAGAGTCAAGAGGTTGGCTGGGTTGGCCTCTTTGGATTCAGAGAAGATAGGAATGAGGGTGAGCAAAAGTCAGAAGAAAGTTTAGTCACAAGCATGACCTGAAATGTTGAAAATACAAGAGTCAATTTTGCCACCAGCTACTCAATATGGGCAGTAATTTACCCTCCAAACAAAAAAAATGTTTTTTCGTTTGAAAATTATAGTAGCAGGTATAGGCACTACTTGGGGGCAGAGGGTCTTTACTTCTTGAATTTGCAGTACCCCAGTCCAGGCTGCCCATCCAGCCATCCTAAAACAAGTGTGCCAGTTAACAAGCATTTGCACATACACAAAGCTCCCAGACAGCCTTCTTTAACTCTTAAACAACGAACTGCATGAGGATCACCAGATAGTTTAGGAGAGCCTACACTACAAAGGTTAATGAATAAAATAAATCTTCCAAATTCTGGTTTTGGAGAAAATTGAAATAATTTTTTGAAAAAACTCAACATATATTTAAAGAGATTTGAGAAAATATTGTATCTACTCCATAAAGCAGAAGGTTACAGAAAAGCATTTCACAGAGGTAAAAGGAATGATCAATAGATAGATAAGACAATTTCAATAAACAAAGAATTGCTCATTAAAACCATATGAGAATTTATATTGATTAGCTAGTAAAAACTAAGATAAAAAATTTTAAAAAAGAAACTAGGGGATGGTAATTTAGCTGAAGTGGTAGAGAGCTTGCCTAGTAAGCATCAGGCCCTGAGTTAGATCCCCAGCATCAAAAAAAAAAAAAAAAAAAAAAAAAAAAAGAAAATTAAGAAACTGGATCACACATTTACTATAAGTGGGAAACAAACTGATACAATCACTTTAGAAAGTAATCTGACACTGTCTTGCTATTACATTCCCATAGAAACTCCTCGTTATATACATTATTCATACAAACTTATACACATAAGGTTATTCATATATGAAAGATCAGAAAAACACAAATTAAAACCCTACCAAGATGCTTTTCACTTCTACCTGAGGAGCTAAAATTAAAATGACTGGCAATAACAAGTGTTAAAGAAAATATAGAACTGAATGCTGGTAGGAATATTAAAGGGAACAAGAACTTTGGAAAACTTTTCTAAAGTTAAAAATATCCCCAACTTCTCTAGAGCATTTACTCAAGAAAATGAAGTATTTGTCCATGAAAATGTTACTGCACATTTAAGTAGTCTCCAGGTTGGGGACATTAGAAATAATACTGCCCTGAAAATTCTTACATGAATCCCCTTCTGTGCATGTTTCTGTGGCTCTCTTCATAGTAGCTAAAAAACTGAGGCAAGCCAAGTGTTATAAAATTGAGTGATAGAATGGACAAATTTTGGCATATCAATACCATGCAATGGTATACAACAACAAAAAAGGAACAAACATGCCTAAAGTTAAACATATCTCAAAAACATTATGTTGATGAAAGAAGCAGACACAAAAGAGTAAATATTATATGGCTCCCTTTAAATGTATTCCAGAACTATAGTTCTAAACGTAGTGATAAAAATCAGAAGGCAGTACCAGGATAGGAAGGAGGGAACTGGGAAAGAGAGACACTTTTCATAGGAGTAGAAATGTCCTATACGTTGATTAAGATGTTGCCGAAGTGTAAATAGACACATCAAAACTCATCGAATTGTCTCCTAAACTCAGTGCATTTTAAATATGTGTAAATTACATTTTATGAAAATTAAGAGACTATGTGAAAAAAATTAAGCTAAAAATGAGTGGAAATTAAATGACTGCCAAAATAAATAGATGCATGGGGAAACAAAATTCACACAATGGCTCAGAACATGCAGCAAAAAGGCAAACAGATGAAAATATAAGAGAAAAGACAACAAACCACAAATCAAACTACTTTATATAGGAGTTTCAAAAAACAGAAATAAAGGAGACAAAATTGTGAAAGACAGAATAAAAGAAAATTCCCCATAGTTTAAGGGAAACAAGTACTTTCAAGTTTAAAAGGCTTATAATTTCAAGATGCATAAATGAAAAATGATGCATACTGGGATACCCATCGTACCTCCTTTGAATGCATTCATTGCAAGGAGAATAAACTCACATCTGAACAGGTCACCATAAATTTTTAAAGTACCCAGAACAACTGGACGAAAATACAGAAATTTTTAACTATTTCAGAGAGAAATAGTTGTCTTCTCATCAGCAATAATAGAACTTTGGAAAAAAGTAAAGCCTTGAAATATTCGAAGGAACATAATTTTAATTCTGTATGTGGCCAACCAATCAATCATAATAGCAAAGAACAATTTATAGCCAAGGAAACATTAAAAAAAATTACCATCCTCACACCTTTTGAAAGCAAATTTCTTTAGCAAAACAAAGGGGGAAAACAGTAAAAAAAAAATGGAGTTAAGAAAAAATATAATTTACCCATAAGTTCAATACAGTAAATATAAACCCAGGATAGAAGCTATCCAAAAACTAGAATGCAATTTTGTTCAAATTAGACAAAGAGCAGCTGGACTCCAAGGGAACTCTTCAAGCAAAGGAAGGTAATAGAAGTTTCTGTGTGTGTCATACAACGGAATGAGAAGAATTCATGGAGAAAGCAGAAAAATAGTGAAGTAGATTAAAGAAAAAAGTGAGAAGGGTAAAAAACTAAATAGATAATCTACAAAATAAAGCACGCTCAACTATGGCATGATTTTTTTACCACTGGCAGGGAAGAAACCATCAACTACAAAAATGCTTTTTACATATATATACACAGGGTCATGAAAAATTGAGAAGAAAATGGATTCTTGCATGCTGCTTGCAATAAAGAATCATTATAAAGCCAATAAAGAATCATTACAGAGAATCAATAAAGAATCATTATAAAGCCAAATACTGTAAACACTTGATTGACTTTTAGCACATAGAAAAACAAAAAACTATGGTTAAGAAATAAAAGGTAAATATTGAACTTAGCAATATACAAGTCCAGTAAAGGTCCAGGTGAGGGAAAGCACAGTTGTTACCAGAGTAAAGCCCGTAATTACTGACAGCCAGTTACCCTACCAGCTCTAGTTGCTCAGACATTTGATTGCACAGTAAAACTGAATACTTTAAACACGTGCTTCCAATTGTCAACCACTGAGGGGAACTCTAGATTTACTCAGTTGCTTTTGGGCACCATGTGGACACTCCAGATGAACTCGCACTCATTATAATCTTATTAGAATTATAAAAACCACACCTACTCAGGCCCTGTCAGATTTGAACATACCAAAATTAGGAAAGAAAGACAATGACACCCCAATTCCTTGAAATCTCCTTCCTGCTCTATGAAAAGTTCTTATGACAGCAAGCATGCCACACCACCTCACAACCCAGAGTTTCAAAAATGCAGCCCCAGGACTGCTGGAGAATGTGCCTGTAGAGAGAGCTTCCCTTGCCAGTTCATTGGCCACTGAATAAAATCTCCTGCATGCTCTCTGGTCATCTGTAAATAGTATAGTGTAGGAACAGAACCGTCAAATTCAGTAACACAGGTGAATATGGGTTCTGCCTTGATAAAGGAAGAGTAACTACTTTTCTCACCTTAAAAAGGGAGTCAAAATAGATTTTCAAAACTTTGTGTAAAAAATATATATATTTAGAATTATAAAATAACAAATACTAACATTAAAAATTGTGATTATTCTGACATTTGGAGAAAAATTATGGTTGTAACTATTACACAACTTGTGAATGTTGTACACTGTCTTAAGACATCAGAAAGAGAATTAGTATTTTAACTTATCCTTGAAATAGACTTAGAAAAGATTAAAGGTATTTATCTTTGAAGAACAGGCCAAGAGTAGGAAGGGTGTGACAGACAACTATTATTCTATCATGCTACGAAGTATCATTATATTTCCAGATTAAAAAAAAAACCACTGGGGTGACAGGTTACAAGAGGAAAACAACAGTGTAAGTGGTTAGGTTTGAAAATTCGTTCAACAGACATTTTGAAGCCCCTATTTTAAGATTTTTTTTTCCCTAGGCTGCTAGGCCATGGTCAGTGAACAAGAAACACTTTCAGTGAACAAGACAGTCTTTGCCCTCTAAGAACTTGGAGTTGAATCACTCAAGTGAAAGAGGTAGATGCTGATTTTATCACGAACAAAATATTCGCATGTTTTCAATGAGGAAATGACATTAATTCATTTATTTTATATACCTTCGCTCAAAATTATCTGGGACAGGAAGCCTTGAAAAACAGTCACTGACAAGTCTCAATTCACTCTTTTCCACTACTTCACTTTCTCCTACTGCTCAAGGGAAGTAAAACATGAAAATCGGAAACAAGCCAAATCAAAAGTCCGTATTCTTTGGTTGGTAATGGAGGGGAAGAGTTTATATTCTCTACCCTGCTCTTTAAAAGTCTTCTTCTATTCGATCCCCAGCACCGGAAAAAAAAAAATAAAAGTCTTCCTCTAAAGCGGTTATGTAGTAGTTACTTTCGAAAGTTGTCTACAGCTTCCCAAAGACAGGTGACCGAGGAGGAAGGACGGCAGCAGCGAAGGATGGAGATGGTGCCCAGCAGCAAGCAGCTCCACAGCTCGCTCCATCTTTCGGAGCGGGCATGCGGGCCCGCGGGTTGCACCTGACACTCCTGTACCACCCACCGGCCCCACCGACGACGGCACACAACACTAGGACACCCGAGTACCTGCCTCTGGGTCTGAGGACGCAGGCGGGCACAAACACAAAAGGGGAGGAGCGACTACACGGGGCCCCAACGCTGTGGCTTCGGCAGTTGCTGGCGCTGGCGCTCCGGTTCAGAGCACCCGGCCCTGCATTTCAGAGGTTTCTACAATAGAGGCCGCTCCTGGGACGCCGGGTGCTCGGAGACTGGCCTTTGCAGGCGAGCCAAGGCCGCGGAGGTCCGCTACTCAGAACTGGCCAAAAGGGCGAACCCGGAACTGCCCACTGACAGCTGCCAGCCTTCTCCTCCTCCACGCCCAAACCAGTTTGGCCCGCTTCTAACCTCACAGCCGCGCGACACGATCTGAGAAAGGACCCCCACCTTCCGGCCGCCGGCCGCCTGCCCAAACTAGCGAATACGTGTAGCGAGCGAGGAAGAATGTGAGGGGAGTTGGTGATACTGGATGACGGAATGGAAAACCCAGACTGAATAGCACTACACGCAGAGAAGGGACGGCAGAATGTGGGTTTGAATTTGAGTAACATTCAGGCGATCAGCAGGGACACCTAATGGGGGGTCCTTCCTCGGTGCCAGCGTGCGCGGGATTGTGTCGCTTCCTGCCCCGGAGCAGCTGTCCGCCGCTTCATGTGAGTGACTTCTCCGAGGGTCTGTTTTAGGCAGATTGCCGTCGTCCGAGTCTCTCTGTTGCCATATTCGCCTGCAAGAGAGGGAACCTGGCCTGCGGGTGCTAGTGGGAAGTCTGATCGCACTGGCACCCACTTTAGTATGAGAAAG
Organism: Hystrix cristata; assembly: GCA_004026905.1. NCBI lineage: Eukaryota > Metazoa > Chordata > Mammalia > Rodentia > Hystricidae > Hystrix > Hystrix cristata. The sequence continues at coordinate 12,818 of PVJO010019404.1, forward strand.
TAGGAAAGAGCTCGGGACCTGTTCAAGGAGCCAAGTTTGAGCTATGGAGGCAGAACCAAGGGAAAAGATAGTGTTGAAAATAGATTCGTAAGCATGTTTACTTTTATATGAGAGTGTGTTGAAGGACTTGGATGTTTGTGGGGGAGAGGATCGGGACAGGAATTCATTGATTTCCCTCACATTTCAGGCATCGTTTTAGGTATTAGATCAAAAGCAATGAACAGATTAGAAAGAGCAACGAATAAAACACAACTACTTGCTCAAATCCCCCAGCTCACATCTTATTGAGAGAGACACAAATTGATTAAATTAAAAACACCGTATTTCAGGTCATGATGAGCGCTGAAGAGGAAAATTATCAGATGTGGAAGGAGAGTATAGTTTGAATTTTTAGTGTGGCCAGAGAAGGTCTTACAGAAAAGGTGACTTTCTCGGAGGTGGCAGATGAGAGTTAGCCATGCAGATATCTCAGAAATGTGCAGTCCGTCAGAGTACCAGCCTTTTCCAAGGCCGTAAAACAGAAACGTAACAGAACACCAAGGAGGTCTGCATCAGAGTTGAGTGAAAGGGATAAGCTGGATAAAAACAAGGCGAATAGGAGTAGGTCATAAATTATCTTGAATGCATCTACCTTTTGTACTAAAGGAAACTGGAAGCCATTGGAAGGTTTTGATCAGTGAAATATGTTCTGATTTCCTTTTCAAAGAATCACTTATAGACTGAGAACACTGAAGTGGAAGAAAGGAGACCATTTAGGAGGCTTTTGCTTTAATTCATAGGAAAAATAAGGTGTATTCTCTACAGGTGGTAAAAAATAACCGATCATATTCTTGCTATACTTAATATGCAAGAGTGTTTTAGATGAAAATTTAATTATCTTTAGGCTTTGAGAGGCAGTTTAAAAATGAATTGTGGTATGAGTTTCAGAGGGACAAACAAGTTAAAATCACGGCTTTGTCATTTAATACTTGAGTGGATTTAGGCAGATCATATATAATTTCTCTGAGGATATCTCAAATGGAAATAATGTCTTACAAGGTTGTAAAGATTACATGACAAAGCATGCAATAGGCCTAGTCCATTACAGTCGTAGCTACTATTTTTAGCTGTGTTCTTGGGTAAGAGATAGTGAAAGGTAGTGATGAGTGTGTCTGTGGATGCAAAGGGATGGTTAAGTCCCATCAAAGATAATCTGAACCAGGTAAAAGACAGCTCTGTTGTGAAGTAAGAGGATCATAGCAGATTTACCTCTTTTTACATTTAATGTATTCATTTCACTAGGGAAGAAAGTTTTTTGTATTAATGATCGTAGTATGGATTGTCTGCCACAATCATCTGCTCTAAGGCCATTCCCCTGATCTCAGAGCTGTCTTTTGTACTTAAACTACCCAGAACCCAGTGTGACCGCATCAATAAAGGCAAGTAAGACTCTGTGACAAGAAAAAAAGGTCAAGAATAAATATGAACCTTCACAAAAAGTGGTTTTAGATCTTCCTTCTATAGGTTTTGGCAGAAGTTGATAAAATACCCTGGAATTAATGGTTGCTGTTGCCACTATATATGTTGTATGTCTTTGGGATATATTGTTCTCAGTATATATATATTTATTTATCTTTCTTTAAAAATCTGGCTTTTGGATCTGGGGATTTAGCTCAGTGGTTAGGCTGCTTTCCTCACAAGCAGGATGAGTTTGATCCCCAGCACCAAAACAAAACAAAAAACAAAGAAGAAGGAAAAAAAAAATCTGACTTTTGACACATATGTTTTAAATCCTAGCATAATTTTAACCTAGTTGTAAAAGCTGCCATATTAACACTGTAATAAATTTTTTTTGATGTGAGATAATTTGGCAATTGTACCTAAAATAATAGGACATTTTATGAATGAAGAGATTTTACAATTGATAGCATCTTGACTTTAGTGGTACATAGTGTTTACAGTGTCTAAAGAGAATGTAAGTTTTTATATAACTGACATTCTGAAATTAAAGGTTTCGAAAGATGGAGGGATACATCCGGATTTTTGTAGAGCTCCTATACTACAAAGTAAATACAAGAATCTGCACTTAAAACTTAGATGTAAAAACATTAGATTATTGTTTGCATTTGGTTTCTAATGTTGAGCACTGGGACAGCAGATTTGCTGTTTAAAATAAATCAGAGACTTAGATGAGGTGAGGAGGACAGAGCAGAAAGCTGAGGTGAAGAAAAATTATGGGAAAAATAAGAAATTCAGTAGTGCTCTTAGGAGTGTGTTGTAGTGATTAAGGTATAATCTAATTTCATGTATTTGGTATCAGACGTTAGAGGCATCATGCAATTAATAGCATTTTAGGTTTGGTGGAAAAGAAAATATAATAGGACAGATTCATTTAGATATTACTTTTCAAAAGCTTTCATCTCAAAAATGTGTATTACAATCATTGTTTTAATTTTGTAAGAAAAAAAGGAAAAGGTGTTGACTCACCATTCAAACACAATTTACATATTTGGTGTACTGTTTCCTTGTGCCTTTTTTCTGTCGGTAAATGTTTTATATTTACAATTACTGTACATACAATTAACTGTTACATCTATTTTAATCTCATAATTTTAAAAAACATTTTAGCACAGAAACTACAATAGTATTTCCCAAACTATTTAGAGAATACTATTTTCAGTAAATGCTAATTGGTGCTCTTTGGTTAGAATTTTGTCATTAAGTAACTTGGAAAATGCTTTATAATTACATCCTTCAGAAAAATTATAATTTGAACAATAAAAGAGCTAGCTGCAGCATAAGCAGAGCTGAGTTTCAATCCTTATTTACTAAATAATTGTACTAACTGAGGCAAGTTAATTTTAACTTGTTTTCTTCTCTGTATAATGAAGGTATTTACAGTATTCTTAGATGATTCATGTAAAACATTTAGCTAGCGCAGGGCGAATGATCTACAAATATTAGATGTTGTTATTATCATCTGTGAGAAATCCTATGCATATTAGCATATTAAAGCTCTGTTGACCTTAAGGAGACTTAAGGTTTTGAAATTTAGCTAGTACGTAATACAAAGTTGAAAAAAATCACAGTGCAGTGATTAAAATACGATAATGAGACGAACAACAGGTTGAATGGTAAAAGATTTCTCTGAGCTTTCAGCAAAGTTGTAAAAGCACTGTCTCCCTCCACATAACCTCAGTTTTAAAGTTTCCTTGGTTTACAGTGTTTTTCTTCATTTGTCTGAAAGCTTTGTACATGCAAAGAACATTTATTTTTGTTCTGTACTATAAACCCAGCCTAGGGGGCAAAATCAGGACTTCATGAGCTCAGATTACTTTCAGGGACCTGGTAGATGTAGAAGTCATACATGTTGAAGCCTGTGTATACCTTCCTTCTGACCATGTAAATGTCAGAAGTCATACATGTTGAAGTCTGTGTATACCTTCCTTAAAGGCATGGACCATGAATTATTTCAGAATTTAGCCCTGGAACACAAAGGTGCCCCTGAACTGCATGGTGATAGTTTGTAATTTCCGAAAGAGACTAGGGACCAGTGCCAAACCCTGAAGTACAGTGTTGAAGGGGCAGATCAGAAAAAGGAACTTTAATAGGAGATGGCAAGGAAATAGGAGGTGAAATCAGCTGAAAGTAAACTTATTATGTAAATTAAGAAAATGAAGCAGAGAGACATTAACTTTACCCAGGTTATACAGCCTGTTAAATATGCTTTTCAGTTAAGGTTTGTTGGCTTTAAGCACTTAAAAAAAATCTATACTCTTCACCAGTCCTAGTGGATTACTGTATTATCTGTATATTACTAGAGACCAGTAACATAAACTTGGGCATCCAACCTATATGTGTTTTTAAAACAAAATCAAAATGACAGCTAAAAACTACTAGAAAAACTTGTTTCTAGAATGTCCCATTCTAAAAACAAATAGCCCTTAACATTTAACAAAAGTTTTATTAATGCACAGACGTAACTGGAAGCTATTCCAACATGTTTTTAGATCTCACAAGACATTTTTAGTATTGGCATCACATATATTTCCAGATAACTATTATCTATGAGTAGAGGAAAAGTAGACACTGGTTAATAGTTTGTACATTTTATAGTCATTCCTGAGTTTTATTTTGCCATGAACTTTTAATTATTGAGGAGAACTGAGTTTTAGCAAAAGATATTTATTCTTCTTTTAATGGGGCTTCCTTTGTAATGGAATGTTGATATATTGGGCAGTTAAAATTTTTGAAAGTAATACATCACCATACCATATTTATCATGGGTGGTTACTTATAGAAACTATTGGAAAATTAATAATATTTGCCTAACTATGAATAATGAGAATGCAAAGCATTTTCTCAAATTTAGGACTCACATACCTTCACGGCTATATACTTCTGGGATTTGGTGAATTTTTTTTCCCAAGGAAACTATTTCTGTTTTTTTTTTTAAATTAACACATGATAATAGTGCATATTATGGTCTTAAATATGATAATTTTGATACCTCTGTACTATGCATGATGATCAAATCAGAGTAACTAGCCTGTAACCTTAAACATCATTTCTTTGTGGTGAGAACACTTAGAACCCGCTTGTCTATTTCAAAATATACAAGAAATTATTTTTAATTATAGTTCCCCTACTGTGCTATTGAATTCTAAAACTTATTCCTTCTAACTGTAATTTTGTATCCATTAATCAGCCTCACCCTAATTCTTTTTTCCCCTGTCCTTTCCAGCCTTGAGTTTTTATTTTAATGACTGTATTTTTTAGAGAAGTTTTAGATTTGCAGCAAAGTTGAGCAGAGAACATTCAGTGAGTTTTTTTTTCCTTCCCTGAAACCAGAAAAATTTACATCATCCTCAAAAGCCAGTTTTTGTTTTGGTATTCTTGGCTAGCTGTGCCTTTGGCAAAATTCTATGTATTGTTTGTGGCAGATTGTTTTGCCTTCTGAGCTAGAGCTGACAGTTTTCGTAAGACATTCACAGGGAATTCAAGTTGAGATGTGCTTTCTTTCATTTAGTTCTGCTGAGTGTTCCTTCCTTGCATATAATTTAATACTCTTGAGTCTGTTGTCATTGTAGTTTGCACAGTTCTAATGGCAGTAACTTTTTGTAGGGGAAAATGTACAAAGATTTTTCAGTTGGTTGTTCTATTGCTGAGATTAGGATTCCTCAGATACATTTTGCTCACTGTTATAAACACATAATACAGAATTAATGTAACTTTATTAATATCACTCTCGTGGACTACATATCACTGACAGATTAACATGTGACATAACCAGTTGCCTAAGCACATTTGTAATATGTATCTGTATAACTTATGTTTTTTGTTACTTGTTATGTCCTCAATCCTTCAGAAAATATAAAAATTGTAAGTAAGACTGAGAAATTATGGTGACACAGGGCAGCCCACTCTGCAGTGAGTTTCTTGGAGGTGAAGGTTACATATGTACCCTGTCTCTTTTTGCATTCCCAATATTTTTCTCAGTGCCTGACCTGTGGAGAGGTAACTACCACATATCTGCCATGCGCCAAAATTGTAAGTATTATGTACGGTACATCATTTTGCCCTCATCAACTCTGTGAGATATGTAAAAGTACCTTCATTTTATAAATGAGGAAAGTAAGGCTCAGAGAGTTTAACTAACTTGTTCATGGTTACCATGTTAAGTGGCAGAGGGGCTAGCGATAGGATTTGATCCAAAGTCTATGTGATTACCTACTCCATGTTATTTTTATCACTCTTACAGTAAATTGCCAATGCCTACATAAGGGGGTCATGGTAATAGTACGTACTTCATGATGTCGAAATAATTAAATAAGTACTGAGTGTGTAGAAAAGAACATAACATACTAAAAACAAACTAAACAGTAGGTATTACCTAATATCTATCAGGAAATTTAGAATAACTTCTACTTTTATTTGTAATTATCTTCTATTGGAATGGTCAGGTAGAATCATTATTAACTCTTTGTATTCTCAGTATTTTAACACTTCATGGCCTAAATATTTGTTTTCCAGTAGTATTACTTATAAAAATGTCCAAACTGTCTCCTGTCAAACTGAAATTATCACCTGGACTTAGCTAACTGTAACCGTTTTGTGTTTTCAGTTTGTGGTAATAGTATTTTAGTTGTACAAAAACTGGCCCGGTACTTTATACTTCTAGCCTCTTAACACCTTTAAATAATAATGACTAAGGATTTTTGAGATTTTCTTATTTCTATTTCTATCAGTTTCATTCAAAGTTTTATCATTTCTCTTTATTATCGTGTTTCTTCTTCCTAGTTGTGGTTGTGTAAGTGTGTCCCTATGTTCAGCTCATTCCTTCCTGTATTTTGATACATGGTATTCTATCTCCCTAAACCTACTCCTCTGCTTCCATATATACTGTATTGCAAAAGTCTAAGTCTTATTACATTTAACCCAGTTTTGTAACTAAACTGCTTTCCAAATAGTTGATTTATCAGTGCAGTAAAATTGTATATCCTGTTTTTCCTCTTAGGCGAGGATTTATGATCTCTGTTTTGCAAATTAGTGTTAGTCTTGGAAGATTTTAAACTGTTTTATATGACTCAGAGCAGAGGTCTCACATTTTGCTTTCTCAGCCATGTGGCTGGTGTATATTTGTAGGTGACTTATTAAAGCTTTTGGCTCACTTGTGAAAACCGTTCTATGCTGAATTCTATTTCTTTCATAACACTTGAAATACTAGCTTATTTTGAAATTTGCATGACAGTTTATAAGCCATACCTTTGCAAACTGTATTTTCCTAAATGTATATCTAACTCACATTCTTAAATACTCATTACTGCTTTTTGTACTAGATATTTCATGTGTTGAATATGTTTGTTCATTATTTATGTTAGACTAAAACAGACATTAAACTAAGACATTGCTATATTTCAGCATACTAAAATTCAGGAGAGCAGAGTATTTTCACTTTGCCTTTTTTCACAAAGTCGTTTGTTTTTCCTCTAAAATTAAGACTTTGCAATAATTTTAGAAACATGATAATTCTGATCACTCTGTGGAAAATGGCAGAATTTTAGGGTGATATTTTCATTCCAAATTTTTGTTCCATTTATGTCTATATTTTTCAAAGCTATTAAAATAATGATCTATCTAGGACACACATACTTCACTAGGGCTTTACCAGGTTGACCTCCTTGTTTAATTTTCTTCATTTACTGGCAACTTTGTTTTTATAGAGTTTTATTTTGCTTTGGTAGTATGTCTGTCACATGCTGCCAACTCTAGGGTGAAGTACTTCCAGGGTGGGTTTTCTTTTTCTAAAAAAGCATAAACTTACAGAATATTTTTTTTATAGGATGGAAATTATATGATAGTTTGAAATTTTAAAACAATCTTACGTGTTTTGTCCATTGGCCCATTTTTTTAATCAAGCATTTTAGGATTTATACAGAGCAGTTTCATTTACTTAAAACAAGGATTATTTCAGCAATGCTTATGTCATGGTTATACTTTGAAAAATAAATTGGTATTAAATCAGGTAAAAATACACAGTTCATAGTGTTGCTAATCATTAACTTCCTCTTGTCAGTATAGTTTTATCTTAGTATGTGGCAGTTTAACCTTTAACATGATGACTCTTAGAATGCTTGTTTATATGCATTTTCTGTATCTTGACAGGATTTTTAAAAGATATTTTGAATTTATTATAAAACTAAAATTCTGATAATTTTAATAAAGGCCACGTCATATATAGTGATGTTACTTCCAAATAGGCATTAATAAGGATTTTTTTCTTGTAGTACTTGTCTCTTCTTCACACATTCCTCCTGAGAACTGTAGATATTTCAATAAGCAGTAGAAATATGCAGTATACAAAAATACCACATAAAGGGCCAGAAATATAGCTTGGTCATATAGCACTCATCTAGCTTGTTCTGGGCCCTGGGTTCAATCCAGAGTACTGCAGAAAAGAGAAACAAGTAGTATGTAAGGAAGGAATTCAGGGGCTCTTTACTTTAGAGCACAGGTATGCTACGCATTAACTTAGTTAAATTTATTATCATTTTCTTCCTTTTACAGGTTTTATGTTGTCATACACTTTAGTAGCTAAGGCTTTGAAATTTTGAACCTTAAGTGTGATCAAGTAGCATTTTTCCTGCATTTAGGAACAAAGTAGATTTCTTCTTGAAATATATTCCGGGATTGGTGTACTTAACCTCTCTGCCTTGTTTCGTTTGTTGCTCTTCATAGGAAAAGTGTTTTTCTAAGGTATTGATCAGTTATGACAGAAAACATGTCTCGTAGAGTAAATTTATTCCTTCTACAGTAACACATCACTTTTATTTTTGCATTTAGGATCTTCTGCCGTTTCTTGGCAAAAATGACCAGCAATGAAGCCGTTCTGAAGAGACTAGAGCAGAAGGGTGCAGAGGCGGATCAAATTATTGAGTATCTGAAACAGCAGGTTGCCCTTCTGAAGGAGAAAGCAAGTGAGGAAATTTAAAATTATCTAAGGAAATTGAATTCATATATTGACAAAGGGAAAAAACTTTTAGTCATTTTGATGACAACTTTTAGATTTCTTCAGTATTTGAATATAATAATGTGCTAGGTTTACAATAATTAGAATTGGTAATAGGAAGTATACAATACATAGAGAAACAATGTATTAAAACTGCGGGATGAAGATTATGTTGTTTAGAATTAGTTGGGTTAGCATTAGAGGTAACAAACGAAGAAAATTGAGCGAGACCAAATATGAAATCACGTATTTCCTATAATGTTTCCTATAATGTTCATGGGTGAAGTACATACGTTCATGTCATTCTTTACTAAGGCATTCTCCAAGTTTTACTTTAAAATTGCAAGATTATATGTACAAAAAAATCTAACCTGAATTTTTGCTCTTCAGGATTGAGTCTGGTTTTGTGGAATTTACAGTGCTGGGAATCAAATTCAGGGTGCTGTATCACTGAGCTACACCTCCAGCCCTTTTTAAATTTTTTTTTTAAATTTTGAGACAAGATATCACTAAACTGGCCAGGCTGTCCTCAAACCTGCAGTCCTCCTTCCTCAGCCTCTGGAGTCATGTGGTTTAAATAAACATCAAACTAGCTTAAAGGAACGGCCAAGTATTTGATTCTTGGTGTTGTCCTAGCCATACTTAAGTAAATTACACTCTTATCAAATAGTATTGAAAAAGAAACCTTTAAAAAAACACATTTTAATTGTATTTTCCTAACCCTAGTTTTGCAGGCAACATTGAGAGAAGAGAAAAAACTTCGAGTTGAAAATGCTAAACTGAAGAAAGAAATTGAAGAACTAAAACAGGAACTAATTCAGGCAGAAATTCAGAATGGAGGTGATTGATGATAGATTTTTGATTTATAATAATGATATCATTTACTATTTCAGTATTATGCCTATTCTCTTACAGCATTTTTCTTCTGTTCATTCCTCTCCCTTTACAGAAGGGAAGATAGAAACTCAGAAAAGGCAAAAAATGATTTTGCCAAGGTCACAAAAAGGTGGCACAGCTGGGATTCGGAAACCTAAGTTTTTAATTTTCATACCGTACTCAAGGTCATTGTCATGCTCCCTATTGAATACTTGTCAATAGCAGCCATAATAATATTTAATTAACATTAATTAAAATTTATGCCGAGTGCTGTGTGTCGAGTGTATTACATGCATTGTTTTATCCTTAAAGCATTTTTATGCAAATGTAATTGTTCTCTTTATGAAGAAATTGAAACTTAATAACGAATTATTTGCCTGAAACCACATAATTTTTAAATTATTCCAAGGCAGCAGATTGTTATAATTTCAACTATTATAAATAAAATTTTAAATTTTATTAAATTACTTCAGAATTTCTAGGTAAATTTACATTGTTTTGTTTTGTTTTGTTTTTTTGGTGCTGGGGATCGAACTCAGGGCCTTGTGCTTACAAGGGAAGCACTCTAACCACTGTGCTAAATCCCCAGCCCCAAATTTACATTGTTATAAAACATATTTTTGTTAATAATTGCAAAGTATCACACAGAAAAGCATTTGATTGTATTGTAGAAAACTACTACAGGGAAGTTGAGACCAAGTAGATTGAAAGCCCCTTAACTACTTTCTTTTGATCATTATTCTGTCTATAGATTATTTTTAACATTGTCTAAAGTCTCCTCTTAGTTAGCTGAATAATAATTAGGGCAAAATCAATGATGGATACCTAGAGCTATCAACTAGAAAGAATGTTGTTTGTCAATAGAAAATTTCAGGCTAGTAAATGCTTTCTGGAATACAAATACTGAATTAAATAAATAGTTAAAATGTCCAGTGTAAAACTGCTTTTCATTTCTTCCCATAGTATAAATTGGTCTTGTGAGCATTAAACTTTTAAAGTCTAGTTTTATTAATGAAGTGTTAGCCCTAATCGGTGCTGTGAATTCTACGTAATTGTAGAAACGTAAAATAGGAATTCACATTGTTGAAACAAAGCAATGCCCTTCAGAAAACTTAAAAAGTACCTCATGGAAGTGACTATGGCCAGAATCTGAGCTACATCATAATCTCTCATGAGATAGTTTTCCATGGTCGTGGGAGGTATGTGAATTGTATTCTTAAGGCTAATACGCAGATGACTAGTATTGAAACATCCTCCTAGGTGTTAAAGAAAACCTAACGCAAGTGTGCCACCTCCCAACCTTGAGCATGTGCTCTTTGGAAGCCAACCGCCTGGGTCCTGGTTCCCACTCATCTCTTCACAGGGGGACGGGCCAGTGTCTTCACTTCCTCGTGGCCCAGATTTATCTTGTTAAAATGGCTACTTGGGAAGAATCAACTTCTTAGGGTACTTGTGAGAATTACATGAGTCAGTTCTTATAAAACATTTCGAAAAGTGCTTGGGACATGATAAATCTGTAATAAATACCAGCTATTGTTATCTGTGCTTTTCTCACTTTAGTAATTAGTGATTAAATAGACATCATGCTCTCTTTTTTGTTACTTTTAATGATGGCTAAAATATGCATAATTTCTTAGCAGCTTTTCTGCACCCCTTGACAATACTAGATACTTGATAGTCATATAGTCTTTTCGTTGGGCTAATATAAACTAACATCTGTTTCAGTCAAGCAAATACCGTGCCCGTCTCATACTCCTCTCCAAACCAATTCTGTGACTGCTGAAAATGTGGTACAGTCTACACCACTAACTGTATCTTCTGGTGCCAAAGAACAGATAGAAAAAGAGGGAGGAGAAGAAAAGAAGGTGAAAGAGAAAGTTGAAAAGAAAGGTAATTTTAATCCTTAAGCTTATTTGACTCTTGACTAGTTTATCAGATGGTGTTAACATTTTTTATGCTAATGATAATTGTATCAAACAGAAAATTGAAACTTATGAGCTATAATAAAATTAGCAACGATATGGTATCAGAACAGGAAAACTTACTTCTGAAGGGTATGTGAATGTTAGGTAGCTCGGCAGAGGAAAGCTGGCCTTCTGGGCATAGGGAGCAGCATAAGTAAAACCAATTAGACATGCAACGTAGGAACTCGTACACAGTTTGGTATGACTAAATTTTGGTGTATATTTGGAGCTTAGTTTCAAAGAAGTCACAAATAGGGAGGTAGCTGCAAACCAGCTGTGAAGGTAGGCAAGGGATATCAGTCAAAGCGTGTCATCTGAACCAAGGCTCGAGGTGTTAAGGTTCTGAGAACCTGTAGCACTTACATCATGAATAGTGTCCCTCCTTAGACAGGCGCACTTGAAGTCCTGCAGTCATCCTAACTTGTCCCTCTCCCTCGACATTCATACCTAATGAAGCAACAAATCTTATATTCCTATCACCAAATAAAACTAGAATCCAGCTCTGAACTTTTGTTAGGTGTTAATGTTAGTTCAAGTTCTTTTGATCTTTCATCTTAATCAGTAGTGAAACTTCATCTTTTCCATTACCTTGCTTCTAAAACTATTTTTCTAATCATAAAGCTAAGTCCCCCTTTAACTATTCTCTTTTACTCTTTACTAGGATTCATTTTCACCAGATATGTCTAAAAAAGTGCATTTATAATTCCATATGCTTTATGGTCATAAACGCAGTTTTTTTCCTTAAATATAAAATGACTGAGGGATTTGTGAACTAACCTAAGGCAGTTTAGCTTGAGCACTTGTCGGTTCCTTTACGTAAATGTCACTAAGTAGCTCCTGTGAGTTAGAAATAGGTAAATGCTGTACAGCCTCTTACATAACCTCACCACTAGGTGGTGTGATTGCAGTGAAAGCAAAATCTAATTCTTTTTTAAAATGTATTAAGAAGTAGACACAAAGCAGACCTAGAGTCCACTCTTACAGATGTGTCAGGCCGTACTCTGCTCTCTGGGGGGGGGGGTCGTGTTATCCTGATTGCAGTACTAATCCGCCTTCCAGATCCATGTGACAAACAGCCTTCTTCAGGGGAAGAGGGAAAGCACAAGAGCACACGCCACCGGGCCCTGGAGTACTTGTGTCCAGGGACTTCCCGAGGGGTAGAGATGCGTTACAGCCCACATGGGAGCTGGAGTCTGCTTGTGGCTATTGAGCTTTTAAATTGTGGTTAGTGCAACTACAAAACTGAATTTCTAATTTAGTTTTAATAATTTTAAATTTACCTGTGAATAGCCTTGTGTGGCTGGCTGATAATGTGTTAGACAGTGCTGGTCACAGAGGACTGTACTGTAGATGTTCGGGTGTAGGATCACTACATTCCAGGATTCTGCCCCTGTGCAGGCTCGAGGGCCCTGTGCTATTTCTGCAGTACCTCGTGCACATGTTGAACATCATTCATCTGTCAGTGAAACTTCTAAAGGCCCTTTCCATAGCAAGGCTTGTGGTGTAGATTTTAATTTTTACAATCACTTCTGAAATGTGGATTCCTAATAAAGATATTTCAGATGCTTATGAAGTAAGTCAAATTTGAAAAAAAATATATATGGCTATAGATTATATTATAAATGTGTATACTTTAACACGCCACGATAACATAAGATTTGGTAGCTGGGCATGGTGCTGCATGCTCATAATCTCAGTACTCTGGGAACCTGAGGCAAGAGGATCACAAGATTGAGCCCAGCTTGGGCACTTTAGAGACTTAGCAAGACTCTATCTCAAAATATAAAATGAAAAGAGCTGGGGATCTAGCCCAAGGTGAAGGCTCTGAGTTCAATCCTTAGTACCGAAAACAAATTTTTGGTGTGATATGTGTGTGTGTGTGTGTGTGTGTGTGTGTATGTGTATATGTGTGTATATGAAATTTTACCATTCTAAAAATCATTGCTAACTTGTTATATGGAAAATAATACATTTTTAAAATCTTCCTAGTGAAATTAAAAATTGTCGGTATTTTAAAGTAGTTCTGTCTCCTGTTGTTAACTCATCTCTGTGCATCTTTGTTTTTTACGCAATGTTTGTTGCATACTCATTACACAGTAGTCTCTCCTTAGCTAAGGCTTTACCTTCCAAAGCCCTCAAAGGAGTCTTAAAACTGCAACAGTACTGAAACCTCTCTATGTACTGTCTTTTCTTACACATACATACCCATAGTAAATTTGAGGTGCAGTGAGAGATTAACCACAATAATAAAACCAAGCGAGACTGGGGATTTAGCTCAGTGATTAGAGAGCACAAGGGCCTGAGTTCGATCCCCGGCACCACAAAAAAAAAAAAAAAAAAAAAAAAACCAAGCGATTATGAGAATGCACTCTAATAAAATTGCCAGCATCACTACTTTTGCCATTATTAAGTAACGTAAGGGTTCCTTAAACATAAGCTCTGCGATATCTCAGTAGTCAGTCAGATGCAGGAGAGAGCTACTAAGTGACCAGTGGGCAAGTAGCATATCATACTATGGATACTCTGGGTAAAGGAATGATTCACCTCCCAGGCAAGATGGAGTGGGATGGCTGGAGATCTCATCATGCTATTCAGAACAGCAGAACATTTTAAACATACAAATTATTTATTTCTGGAATTTTCCGTGTATTTTCAGACCACAGTTGACTGCAGCAAGCTAAAACATGGAAAGCGAAACTGTAGATAAGGGGACTACTGTAGACATAGATGTCTTCCATAAAAGAGGTTTCCAGTGCCACAGCAGTGTGGGCCACTCACCTTTCTGTTTCCAGAGTTTAAGGACTATTTCCTGGGCCTTAGTAATGCTGAAAGAGTAAACAAAAGGAGAGTTGAAAAGGAATGCTTCCAAGCTACAGTAACTAACCTCTGCCAACAGATTGGAGCAGTTTTCATTATGGCTTTACATACTTTTTGACAAAAAAGAAAGAGCTAGCTGTGGACTTGAGAATTATAAAACCTGTTTGCAGGTTGCATTTTGACTCATTGCGTAAGATGACTATATGTTAAATTGAATTATCAGTTTATAAATAAAACCAAGATTATTAAAGCATAGTCAGAATAAACTAATCTCTTCTGCTTGGATAGTTGGCTATGGATAAAACTAAAAGTCCTCAACTCTAAAGAGAGATTTCAGAAGTAGAAAAATATACTATGTACCTTTGCATGTAGCTGCTAAGAGAAATGTTTTAGCAGTGAAATCAGATTTCACTGTAGTTTAGTCTATATCTGACTGGTAATTCAGATGTTTTTTCTAAATAAAGGATTTTCATCTTCCAAAGAGTACAGTAAAAAAATTTAAAGAATTTTCTAAAGCCCAGAGAAAGGCAAACTTTTTTTTATAAAAGGCCATAGAGTGGGTGTGTTAGGCTTGGGGGCCACAAAGTCTTTGTCACAACTGTTCAGCTGTGCTGTAATGCCAGGTATCCATAGATGAAATGAAAATGAGGGAACGTGGATTGTGTTCCAGTAAGACTTTATGTAAAAGTAGTCAGCAGGCTAAATTGAGCCCATGAGCCATAGTTTGCTATGCTCTGTATCTGTAACTAGACAGGCAGATGGTTTTTCAGAGAAATAGCTAAAATAGTATTTGAGATTTCATGACTTTGGTAATTCTTTGCTTTGTTGTTAAGTGAAGATAGGAGATAAACATTGTTTAATTCTTCCTTTTAGTATTGCTACCATGGGTTTCTCATAACAGAGTTTTGTTTCAGCCTGATGTTACCCATTGATAAATACTTGTTAGGTGAAAAGAAGGAGAAAAAGCAGCCGTCCACAGCGGGAAGTGCTGACTCTAAGCCAATTGATGTCTCCCGTCTGGATCTTCGAATTGGTTGCATTCTTAATGCCAAAAAGCACCCTGATGCAGATTCTCTGTATGTAGAAGAAGTAGACATTGGAGAAGCAGCCCCAAGAACAGTTGTCAGTGGCCTGGTGAATCATGTTCCTCTCGAACAGGTAAAGTGTGTGACTAAAATTATGATTGCTGATGTATGTCGCTTTCGTTCCCTCTTTCTTGATGTCTCTCCGTTTTAGTTTTGTCTTGGACGACCATATGACAAGATAATACTGATTAGTTCAAATGATTAGTTTGAATTCCACAAAAAATGCTGAACTAAGCATGGTGCACAACGCTAATCCCAACACTGAGGAGGGCTGAGGTGGGAGGATCTCCAGTTCAGAGCCAGCCCAAACTGCACAGCGAGACCCTGTCTCAGAAAAAAGAAAAGAAAACTGTGTAAAACCCTGAAAAAGATCTGTAAATTAAGGTAGAATTCATGGTATTTCAATTTTGTATAAGAATGTATGTATAAAATAAGTAACAACAAAATACAAAGCATCTAGCTTTTAATGAATAAAGGAGTCCATCAAAAATAACCAAATAGTCTCCATGATCCGCTCACCCATTTGCTTCTCAGGTATGAAAATTTTTCCTGGGTGATAAAATAAAACTTCTATTTTCCTAGTTTCAGATTGGTACTTCCTGAGTTTATATAACAGTGATACTTTAAATCAAGGAATGATAACATTCCGTGATGGAACAAGGTTAAAACAATGATGATGAAGGCTGTTCTTTGTAAAGTATTTAATGCCTAACGTACGCCTTTCTATGTACCGTTATATTCAGCTCAGTGTTGAGCAGTTTCCCTATTGAGGAAAGTGAAGTGACTCGTATTCACAAGGCTTCTACTCATCTGACACGCAGGCTGAGCACCCTGTAGCCATCACCTTCCTGTTAGCCATTCCAGGTAGGGTGGAGACAGTCTTGAGGCTTCTCTTTTTTAAGGAAACAGGAAAATCAACTGTGTACATTCCCAGTGCTAGACAATGACATCCAAAATTTAAAACCAAATCTGTTCCACTCATTTCTTTATTTATTCATTCAATAAATATTTAGCCACGAGGTCTCTGCTCTTGAACTGAGATGAGTTGTTTGGAGGATTTTCCTTTCATGTGTGTTCAAGGCTTCCGAACAAGAGACAGTTTTGGACCCACAGAGACAAAGCTGCATCCACAGAAGTGTAACGGTTGCTGTTTATTGTCTCTTAATATATTCTCCATGCGATTATTTTAATCAACTGTGCAGTGTTAGCCACCAATTTTATGTTTCACACAGATGCAAAATCGGATGGTGATTTTGCTTTGCAACCTGAAGCCTGCGAAGATGAGGGGGGTCCTGTCTCAGGCAATGGTGATGTGCGCTAGTTCACCAGAGAAGGTCGAAATCCTGGCTCCTCCCCATGGGTCTGTTCCTGGAGACAGAGTTACTTTTGATGGTTTCCCCGGTAAGTATTTAGTAATGATTTAAATAGTTCCGGAGTCAGTTTTCAAAGTGATGATTATTATGCTTAGAGGTGAAAACCAGTCTGGTCTGTGGAGTGCAAAGCTTTACATTAAATGGCCATTATTAAATGTTACCGAGTGTTTCGAGGCTGGCCCAAGATAAAACACTGAGCATAACATGTAACCATCCTCCTCCATGAATGCACACATTAGCCCTGGGCAGTGATTTCACCACGTGAATACCAGTATCCATCCCTGCTTAGCGGGAGAGTATAGCATGGAGGGAGAACAAATTAATGTTCTGCAAAATCATTTAAGCTATAGAATTGTCTTAAATTGCAACACAAAAGGACAGAGAAAGAGAAAGATGCATAAATCTCAGAATGCATCTATTAATATATTTGTGCTTTTACGTGACTTTAGGGTATACAGAAAACCCCTGTATTAAATCCAGTTATTTAATAATCTGAAAAAAGATTCATTTCATATGTTTATTTTCTCCATTAGAAATGCTTCTTTTTAAAATAGGTCTTTAAAAGCAGAAGAGAAAAGATGCATGGCAAGTGTAGAATAAATGTTTACTTCATAAAATGGGAAGAACTTCATAAAAGGAAAAACAATGAAAAATTAAAAGACTACATTTGCTTAAAAGTCATTCAGTCAGCTAGTAAAAGCAAAAATAAATTAGAGTAACAAGTAGAAATAGGTTCAAAAGATAATTAATTTGAAGACATTTCTAGACATAAGTGAGTTTTAACGAAATAGCAAGGCTGATGTGATTATATAGAATGCTTTTTAATCCCATATTAACAATTTCTTTAAATATTAGAATATGAAGAGTTTAACATAGGAATAGTAAGACAGAAATTATGAGTGGAAGCATGGATTAATTTTCTTGAAATTCAGTTCCTCTTCTGTAATCAGAAGTAGGCTAATCTAAAAAACACAAGGTTTTTTACAAGTGCCCGTGACTTTGGGTGTACATGTATGTTTTGAGCCCTGGTAGATGGCAAACGATAATGCTTTGTGAGACCATAATCATTTGTGCCTGTGAATCTTCTGTGGAGAAACAATTCTAGTCCGAACGATTTCTCAGGGAAACCTGGTAGTTTTAGACTCTAGGAGCATACGTATGGTCGCCATTCTGTCTCCACGGTATCAAAACGCTCCCCTAAACCTCCCACTTTGGGTAAGCTACACATACTGAACTAACCTGGAATTCAATTTAGAAGACTCATTCACTAAACTTGGATAGAATTCAATAAAATAAATTTTTCTTTCAAGATTTAGAATACACTGAAAAAACCCAGCAAAAATGGATGCATTCCAGGGGCTCAGGTGTGGATCAGTGGTAGATACTTGGCTGACATGCACGAGGCCCTGGCTTTGATCCCTGGCACCAGGAAAAAATGTGCATTTACATTTGTCTTCTTATTTAAATACTTAAGACTTAGTTAAGACTTAGTACTTTTTTGTGGTGTTGGGGTGCTGGAGATCAGTCTTGGAGCCTTGCATTTGTAAGGCAAGTGCTATGCCACTGAACTAAATCCCCAACTCCAAGAATCAGTACTTTTGTGTGTGTGTGCGTGTGCCAGGGATCGAACTCAGGGCCTTGTGCTTTCTAGGCAAGCACTCTTAAGCACCGAGCTAAATCCCCAGCCAAGAATTAGTATTTTTTTAAGTTTACTTTTTGACATAAATTATAGGGCTGAACATTTAAAACGAGAGGAAATCTACTTTAGGTCCTTTTGTACTAGTTTGGACACTGAAGCCCAAAGAAACTTCCTCACTGAAGTTGTGGAAGTCGGAAGGACCCGACTGTAGATGACAGACTGTCTGATACTGGAGCGTTTAAATTTGCTCCTTGTTGCTTGTTTATTATTGAAGGCTTATAGTTCTGTATTACTGTGACAGCTCTCACTCCCTTATTTCAACATCAGCAGGCAAATATTTCACCATCTGAGTCCATTTTCGTGACTTGAATGTTACTTTGGAATAAATTCAAAAGAAGTTCTTCGTTGAGTTACCCACTTTATAAATACTAACTTCTCCTTTAGACATGCATTAGATGTGATAATAACCCAATGTGGATTTCTTATCTTTGCTGTGCTGTGAATCTATAGATCATTTTGGATATTCACACACATACACTTACCTTGTTCCACAGCCTGGTAATTCCGCCACATTCTCCCTTATGCCTTTCCTTAGTGGAGAAGTTAATATTTATAAAGTGAAATAAGGGAAACTCTACCTTTAAAATCATCTGTGGGATTGTTTGAAGTATTTTCTAACACTTAGTCTTAACCAAACTGCACAGCATCAAGTGTCTGATAAAATCTGGGCCCTGGGCTCTGCTAGTACTTCTGTCCTGTGTCTTCCACACCAGCTACTGCTTCTGTAGCAGTAAATCTGAAAAGATAACAGCACAGTACTGTGTAACAGACCATTAGTTGCACAGATTTTTTTTTCTTATAGAATACCAAGATTTATCAGTGCTTTATTTTTAAGCATCTGTTTTACATTGTAAAGCTTAAGTTGTCTGCTGGTACACTTTGATATTCATGTGATGTGCTCTGTTTCTAGAGATCAACATGTTATATTACGTTAATTAAGTGTGGTTAGAAATCGTAGTGGGGCTCAATCCTTTGAATTACTGTTGGGCCTTCAAACAAAAATTTTCACCCCTATATTTCCCAATTACACAGCTAAAAACTCCCATAGAATTTAGAAGATACAAAATAATGTGTTTGTAAGAACAACTAAAACCTTGCCTGCCCTCCCAACTCTTAAAATCTTAAATGTGGAAAGCTATAAATTTTAGTGTTTGCTTAGGATAACTGGTCCTTGTAGCACTGAACTGAATAACTTGAATCAGTATTAGAGTCAAGGTGCAAAAGCAGCTATCATTGCCTTTTAAGAATGTGCTATTTGTAGTCGAATAATAAAGAAGCATTTCCACTTAGTCTCTTAACTTCTGAGATCATGCTTATTTCCACTGATACTAAATCTTGGTCTAATAGTTAATCACAAAGCATACTAGCTTTTGGGTTCATTTATTTTTGAAAACCAAAGTTGTCTCTCCATGATTTCCTACTTTCTAAAAGCCCTTTTGGTCAGAGTTCTCTTTCCATTCTTCTTCCAGAACTGCGGCAGGTAGGTCAGCTTAGCAGCTGGTTCGCAGTCATCTCCTCATTAGCTTCGCTTCAGGCACCAGGCTGTCAGGGGTCCTGCTGGCTTGCTGGCTGCCCTTCTCGTCTCCTCGCTCATTGCTTGTATCGCTTCTCTCACCTCTTGCTGTTGGGTCCTTGACTTCTCTCTCTTTTTTTGTTTTCTGAGATGGGGTCTCACTGTGTAGTTCAGGCTGGCATTGGACTAACTATGTAGCAATCCTCCTGCCTCTGGCTCCCAAGTGCTGAGATTACAGGTGTACGCCACCACTCCCAGCAACTTGACTTCTCTTTTTCTTCCCATGGTGTCACCGTGGTCATTTTATCCAGTCGCTTACCCAGCAGCCCTGTGGACTTCTGTACTGACATGTGCCAGGGAGTGAAGAACATCTAATCGTTCGCCTTTCCATGTCTTCCGTCTCATTTTCTTCAGAGTATCCCAGTGGCTGTCATCCTACCCTGTCTAGAATCATGCTTGTCATTCCCACCACCACCATCCTGGTCACAGTGCCCATTTGTCCTTGCTTTTTCCAGTGATACTGCTGTCTGGCTCGTCCCCTGTCTCCATAGCTCCCTCACCCTACTCAGAGCTTTCACATGTTGCCGTTTTTGCTTTTTTGTTCTCCAAATCGCTTATTACCTCCCAGTATTGTGTACATTATTATTGCCTGCCCATGTGGAAATGGAAGCATTATGAAATCAGGATTCTTTTTTTCACTTACTACTATAGAACAATCTCTGCCGTGAGCTAGGAACTCGCTAAATTGGTCAGTGAATAAATTTAAAAGAAATATTTGTAAAATATTTTAAAGCTACACTCTAGGGAGAACACAGCTGAGTATCTTCCTTTATTATTGTGAAGATCATTCCTATGAAACCACTAAACTGTTTCTGTGTATAGATTAGCTTCGTAGAAGTAATAGCTTTGCAAAGCTGCATCCACAATTGGTGATGGTAACTAGGATTATAATTCAGAAACTCAGTTTTGGAATTTCATGTTTTAATCAAACATGAAATAATTAAATTAGCACTAAAGTTGTTACGTGCATTCCAGATGTCTAAAATAAGTTGATGATAAGTGAACATTCTGTGCAAAGGAATGGCCTAATTAAAATGAAATTTCTGTTTTCTATTCCAAGCCTCAGAATGCCTAGAACTCTAGATTTGTATTTCTTGCTTTTTAGAGGTTTGACATGCTGAGAAGATGGTTAAAGCTTTGTATGTCTGTACAAACTCTTTTTGACTTTCTCTTTTCTAAACAAATTCTACTTCCTGTGTGTTTTATTTAGAATGACTTGGCCTAAAATAATCTCTGAATAATTAGATCTTTTACAATATGTATAACCATTTCCAAATGGCAATTATTGGCATGTGTTTAGCAGTGTCAGAGGCTATGCAGTTTTTAGCCTAAAGAACTTGTGTCGATGCCACCACTTATCTTTGATAGCCATTCTAAACAACAACAAATAAAAACAGGAAAATAAGATTTAGAGTGATTTAGCTTAAGGAGAAGATAACAGACTTCTGTGGAATGTATAGCTCATTAAAAACAGATTCTTTGAAAACTGACATTTATTTTTTCAGGGGAGGTGACTCACCATCTTATTTCAAACTCTCACTGTATCCTCCCAAGTAGTAAATGTTTAGAAGCATTTTGTGTAAGCCAGAAAATTAACCTGGCATCCAAGACTTTTTCAACACAGATTTATTCAATGCTCATAAAGTGAGAGTTTTCGATCATAATCTTTATTTTCAGTGCTATGA
>PVJO010019405.1:0-34352 GCA_004026905.1 Hystrix cristata
ATTTTTTCATAGACTGTACTCTCCTTTTTATGTATACAGTCACCATGAAATTTGACGAATATACACAGCAACATAACACCACCATAATGCAGAACATTTGTATCACTCCAAACTGCTCCCTCCATCCCTATGTATTTAATCCTCTCCATATCCAGACCCCTAGGAGCCATTTATTATCTATCACTATGTTTTTGCCTTCATTACAGTATAGATACTTCTAAACTTGGCTTCTGTCATTCAGTATAATGCTTCTGAGATTCACCCATTTTTGCATATATAAATAGTCTGTTCTATTTCATTGTATGAATGCACTGTCATTTGTTTATCCATTTACCAGTGGATGGACTTTTTTGAATTGTTTCCCGTTGACATTATGAAAAAGCTTTTATAAACATTTACGCACAGGTCTCTAGGAACATTTTTTTTTCATTTCTCTTGATTAAATACATAGGAGTGATATTGCTGGGTCACAGGGTGAGTGTCTATTGAACTAAACTGTCAAATAGTTTCCACCAGCAATTGATAAGCATTTCAGTTGTCCACAACCTTGCCACTCCTTGGTATTGTCAAGATGTATGAGTTCAGCAATTCCAGAAGTATACACTAGTATCTCATTTTGGATTCAATTGTATTTTCCTATGGTTAATGGTGTAGAACAGTTTTTCATGTGTTTATTGTGATTCTGTACATCTTTCTGATTGTTCAAATTAGTTCTCTATTTTAAAAATTATCTCTATATTTTGAATATATATTCTGTATAAAAGTCCTTTACCAGATATGTGTTTTGCAAATATATATATGTAATATGTATTACATAATATTATAATATATTGCAAATATATTATTTACATGTACAATTAGATGGTAGAAACAATTTTTATAGATTCAAAAACAACAATCAAATTTTAAAACCTGAGAGTGGTAATGAAAAACCCATTAGTGTCTAACAGAAAAGGAACCAGGAATTTAAACAGTCATTCAAGAAACTCTCTAGGGGTTGAGGATTTAGCTCAAGTGGTAGAGTGCTTACCCAGCAAGCGCAAGGCCGTGAGTTCAGATCTTACGGCAAAACAAACTGCTCAAGGAACGGAAGATAAGAAAGTTGGATTTATAATTGAAATATTCCTGAATGCAGAAAACATTCCTGAATGCAGAAAATAGGTCATTCTTCAAACCAAAAGGACAAAGTACTAGGAAAATTAAAATAATTTCAAGAGTAAAGAAAAATCAGTTTTAAAAAAGCAGATTAATTCACTAAGGAAAAAGAACTAGAAAACATATTGGCTTCAGATGTATCTTCTGCAACTCAAAATGAAAAAAATATTTTTATAGCTAAGTTTTTCAGACATTGGCCTCTTAGTGAATCATAAAATCAATTTTAGTAGATTGTTACCAGCATTCATTTTAAGTCCAAAAGAACAAAATAAAATGGCAATATGAAAGTATCTGGCATATATTAAGCATAAATAAATTTGGAGTGTGCTTGCGCACGCATGTGTGTGTGCGTGTGTGTGTGTATACAACTGAGTAATTTTAAAACTATAGGGCTAACTATATTACTAAACAAAATAAAATAGCACTTGCATCTCTCAAGGTTCTAGTCTGTAACAGCAGAAATTAAGTTAATTTAACTCAAGTGGATTTGAAAAGAAAAAGAAACTATTTAAAGTATGCTTAGGGCTATATCATTTACCTATTGCTTTATAACAACTACCCCAAAACGTCATGCTATAAAATTAGATTTATTATTGCACAGTTTATGTGAAGACATAGGTGATGAATCCTCTGGTTCTGAGTCTCTCAGAGGTTGCCATCTTTTGTGACTGTAGTCATGTCAAGGTTCCATTGCGTGTGGATCATCTCCAAGCTCTCTCAGATGATCCTTGGCAGAACTCAGTCCATAACAGGCAATTGGATTGAAAGCCTCAATTCCTCTGCTAGTTCTTGGCCACGTAAAGTCAAAGGGCGGAAAGCACTGCAGCAGGAGCCGAACACTGCGCCTCACTTCTTGTACTGTCAACTCAGCCAGTTCTGGATTGCAGACACCCTCCACAGCATTACATACAACTAATGTCCAAATGGCTATTCACATGGTCTAAACTGCAAAGGTCATAAAGGTATTTTCTCAAAGAGAACATCCAAAAATTAAAATAATTTTATTAACTCACAAACAATAAGCTGAAACTGTTAGGAGAAAAAATTATCCTACAAAGGGAGAATTAATTAATAAATGATCATATATATATATATAGTATTAAATTTTTATTATGGAAAATTTCAAGCATAACCAAATGAAAAGGAGAGTAATGTTATTAACCCTCGTGCATCACCATCCATGGTGATAAACAATATTCTTGCTAATCTTGCATAATTTCTTCCGCACATTTTTTCTAACATACGCTGTAGCCTATTCCAAACAATATAAATGACATATTAGGCTATCAAATATTAAATGTCTACTACGTAACAGGCATTTATGCAAACATATTATGATAAAAGTTGGAGCCACTGTGTTCTCTCTTGCATGGTGCCCCAACCTCACACTTTAGGGTACCCTTCTTTTCCTACATTTACTGGGCCCAAACTTGAGTAGTAGGCCCGTTTTTTTTCCTACCTTTAATAAAACTTTGCTAACATTAAAAATATTTGGAATATAGTTTTCCAAGGTACATTAATGGGTAAGTTCTGAAAACACAGCATACAAATTTGCATAATAAATTTTGTGAAAAAGCATAGTAATAGATTTTAAAACATTACAGACATTAATCTACCTTGTTCAATCTTTTTTTCCTCCAATTTTTATTCTGTATTACTACAGTTGCAGTACATAATGATTATATTCCTCTTGGCGAGTGGGTACATGTACATAACACATCTTAATTCTTTTTTATCCACTTTTCCTCCCTCTCCCCTCTCCTTTCATTTCTTGCTCTGCTTCTCACTTCCAAAAGATCTCCCTGTTCCCTATTATGTATATTTTATTTTGCTCTTTATTTATAATTTGGGTTTCTCACATAAGAGAAACCATGCAATATTTAAGCTTGTGTGTCTGATTTATTTCACTTAATATTATGATCTCAAGGTGCACCCATTTTCCTAGAAATGACTCAAGTTTATCTTTCTTTGTGGCAGAGTAGTACCCCATTGTATACAAAAAGCACATCTGCTTTCTCTATTTATCTGCTGGTGGACATACAGGTTGATTCCAAGATTTAGCTATTATGAATTGTACTGCTACAAAGATGGGCATGCATGAATCACTATAATGTAATGTCTTTAACTCTTTTGGGAAGATACCTAGACAGGGAATAACCAGGTCAAGTAAAATTTCTAGTTTTAGTTTTTTGAGGAATCTCCATGCCAATTTCCATAGTGGTTGTACTAATTTACATTCATGCCCTATATAATTTAAAATCTTAGTGTATGTATCAAGCTTTTTACCATATGGACATTATACAGTGTTTTCAAAACTCCATGAAGTATTTTACAAAATATAGTAAAGGAAATCTTGGTAGATTCCAAGTAGTCCAGTAAAGGCATATTCTAACTGCAATATAGTAAAAATAAATATTTGTCAAGCAACAAGGCACAAATAAACAACATATAAAAGTCCACTTATTAAAAATAAAATGTATACAACTATTGAGTCATGGAAAATCAAAGCATTAATAGCAGACAAATTAGACAATACCTATGACCTATAAACATGACAATACAACAATTAAGTTTAAAAATTCACACAAGTGACCTCAGAACAAAATGTTTTTATTATTCAATAAGAATTAATGGAAATGTGTACCTACTATCTATGAATTGCCTCTCAGCTTCAAATTCACCCTTTTGGGTTGTTCTGTGATGGTGGATCAGGGCTCTTTCAATATTTTTTTCTCTTCCACCTGATGTGAAGCTCTATCAGAAAAGAATGCTGGAGAGACACTGCAGGAATAAAGGAAATTTGCTTCATGGTCCCAGAGGGTGCATTGCTGGGGAGGCTTCTGCAGGGAAGGTGAGTGGTGGTCTGCAGCATTTGCAGCTCCCTGTGGATCAGCTTCTGCAGTGCAGGACAGCCAGTAGTTCCCAGAGGTCAGCAACCTGTGCCTGGCAGTGTGTGCAACTTCTCCAATGCTAGGCTCCTACCCTGCACCAGGACAACAGTACCCAGGGGCCAGAAGCCTCCATCGGCTAGGGAGACCTTCTGGGTATTTTTGTAGTACACTGACACCTCCCTGTGAACAGCATTCCCTCGCATACTAGAAAGCAAATTTTCAGCAAGTTCCACCAGTGCAGCAGCACTGTGAATCTTCTACCCCTCAGGGAGCCACATGATGTGTCCTCTCCAACAGTGTCTGGCTCTGGGCACCCGAAGAGGACAGGGACAGGAGTTCCTTCTGGAACGCTCCATCTCAACCCTCCCCTGTTCTAATTATCCTGTGGCTTATCTTGCCTGATGGCATCCAGACTGATACAAACTATTTGATTCAAGAAACAGTCTCCAAAAAACCATGATTCGTAGAGTTTTCCTGTGAAGTTCTCTGGCTTTCAAAAAACAGATGCGACTGATGCTATTTAAACTGTTTCAGAGGGTAAAGAAAATTGTAAGACTTCTCTAAGCCTTGCACAGACAATAGTATTGACGACATGGTAGAATTTTTAAAAGTTAACATAAATAAAGGAACCAGTTCAGAGATTTATACACTGTAAGAAGAAATAGGAAGTACAACAATATTAAGGTCCCTACTGTAAGTGCCAAAAGACCTGCTCCAAGACACATCCTCTGGCCACAAATACCCCAGAAAAAAACTTGGGTAATGTTATTTAATGATCAAAATATGATAGGCCTTTCAAAGTATGACACAAAAGAAGACAATGAAACATCTGAAATAGACTTAGAACAAGGAGCAAACAAATACAGTAAAAAAGACAACAAACTGAAAAAATATTTACAAAATATGTAATAAACAAAGGACTATTTTCCTAAATACCTGAAGGGCTCATATTGAATTTAAAATGTAGCACCCAACACAAAAACACACAAATGATATAAAATATTAGTGCATGAAATATATATACTCATATATATCATATATACAAGGGCTGACCAAAAAATATGATGTGTTTACATTTTTAAAATATTTACTACAGTAAAAGACACATTGCCATTAATCCCCGTACTTTAACACACTTATCATTCTTGCCACTTTCTGAAGCAGTTCTGGAAGTGTCTTTAAAGAGTATGATCAAAAATATAGTGAATGCAGTTGCTGAGTGCCATCCAATGGAAAGGCAGACTTGTAAAAACATGACAATGTGTCCTCATCCAGCTTTTTCACTGGATCTGGCACCATGTGACTTCTGACTCTTTCCAAAGTCAACATGACTGTGAGAGGTAAACATTTTTAATGGATTTAGGACATCGAGGCAGCCACAACAGTGCAATTAAAGACACTCACAAAAGAGAAATTCTAGGACTACTTCAGAAAGTGGCAAGAATGATGGGATATGTGTGTTTGAAATGACAGTACTACGAGAGGGTTCAGTAGAAATATGTCTTTTATTATAATAATTTTTTTTATTTAAACACATGCCAAATTTTGATACTACTTCATACATACATTAGAGATTCAGACAGAAAAATATTTATCTTTTTTTTCTTATTCAAATTCTATTTGTCCTGTCCTCAGGAAAGCCTTCCAATCTTCCCAGAGAAATTCCTCAGCATCCATAACTTGGTACTCGAGGTTAATATCCCACCTATACATTTGGAGATCCTAAAGGCTTCTTTGAACAAATAACACCTTCATGTAAAATTGTCAATATTACCCCAAATGAACCTAAATTTTTCTCAAAGTCACATATAAGGACCATCTACATCAAAATCATCCAGTTACTTTACAGAATGAAGATTTAGGGCTCTGCCCCAGCCGCAGAATGAAAATCTGAAAAACAGAGGAACAGGGCAGTCTAGGCAGGAATTGACCTTGAGTGCTTTGAAAATGCTTCCTAGGCAATCCGTATGTACCCTAGACTTTGAGAACACTGTCCTTGTGAACCGATAGTAAAACGTTTACCTTTCTTTTATATAGTTTGTAACGTGCTCTTCATAAGCATTTTCTAATTCTGGGCTCACAATCCATCTGGGTGATTGAACTACTGGTATTACCTCTAACTTAAAGATAAGGGCATAGCCTACAGGGAAATTTAGGAATTGGTCACAGAATCCTTCTGAGATGGTAGACCTCAGGTTTGATTATCTTTTCACAACTACAAACTCTGTCTCCACCCCTTTCATAGGAACACTCTCAATCTCATGTGTCTTCGTGTTTGGAGAAGCAACTCAGAATGGTTTTTCAGAACAAACCAAGAGCAAAAAGCAGCAACAGCAGTAGTGAGGGAAGCAAACACCTTGGGAATGCATAGCTCTGTGAGGTAAGAGGCCATTTCAAAGATGTGGCAACTGAGAGCCAGAGAGGTCTCTTCAAGAAGCAACAGCCAAGAACACTTTCTCTATTAGAGGACAGTAACAAGAGTTAAAGAAACACTGTGGTAAGATGAGATAGCCAACACATATTCACCCTGAGTTGAGTGCTAGAACAACTGTAGTCGCTCAGCAGCAGAAGCAGCAGCAGCAGTAAGAATAGCAGTAAGAACCCCAAACCAGAGACAAGGAGCCATGAGCACCACCCAGAGCCTCTGCCTCTGCAATGCCTTAGTTTGTCTAGCCCCTTTCTATCCAGATGCTTGCGGCTACACTCCACAGTAGCACTTGCTCTCTTGACCCACAGGCAGGGCTGGGAGTCCCAACCATAAAGACCCCCAAGGAGAGGTTCTGGAAGCCCCAGCTCCACACATGCCCGCTGCTCCCTATGCCACACATTTCCTGGGTGCATTTGAATGTTCCCCTGCCTGAACCATCCTCCCTTCATCCACAGACCCCTTTGGTGTACTTCTTCCCTGTTCCCCCTGACATCTCATTCCCATGGTGTCGGGATAGAAACTATTCCAGCACTGAACTGAGACATTTCTGAATTACTCACAGAGCCCGTCCCCTGAAACGATCCATCCCCACAGGAAATGGCAAAACCCTATGATAATTGTATGCTGTTTGTCCGCTGTTGTGTAGAATTTCACAAGGGGAATGTATCATTGTTTTTAAATCCTTTCTTCATTTGGCAGATAGTTTCTAATTTGTACATATTACAAATATTACTGCTATGCTAATAAATTTCTGTTGGGTACCTGGGAGAAAAATGGCAATATATTTTACTTTAGAAAATAATACCAAAATATTGTCTTAGTCATTTTTCTTATTGCTGAGACAAAATACTCAACACCCATGGTTAAGGGAGGAAAGGTTTATTTTGGCTCACAGTATGTAGAAGTTTTAGTTCATAGTCAGCTGGCTCCAAGGCAGAGTGGCATGGCAGAGGGGCAGAGGAGAAACAGTTCATGACAGGCAGAAGGCAGCAAGCAGTGAAGTAGCAAAGCAGAAATTGACAAGCAGTGACAATAGCAGCCCTCTTTCAGTCCCTTATATCCTATCCAGGCTACCTGCCCTTAGGGTGGGTAGCACTCACATCCTTAATGCTAGCATTGCACCCTGAATCAATCCCAGCATCACATCCTTGATCCCAGTATCACACCCTCTAGATCCAGCCACCTCTGAAAAGTTCCACCTAGACCACATGAGGCTTAAGAGGGCATCTAGATACAAGCCGTGACATTATCTAAATATATTAACCTGCTTACTTTCTCACAGGCAATATATGAGTTGTTGCCCATCCTCTCCAACATTTAATATTATCGAACTAACATTTTTTGCCAATGTGTTGACTACTGTATTATTTTCACTTTTCTTAGGACTAGTAAAATAGAGCACTTTGTATATGCTTTTTGGTCTTTAGGATTTACTTTTACACACATTGTGTTCAAGAGTTTCGCTAGCTTCCCTAGTTGACTGGAATGAATTCTTTATATAGTTTATATAATTGTCTTTTGCCATTTGTGTATGTCCCAAACATTTTCTCCCATTCTGTTTTTTGTTTTTTCATTCTTTATGATGTCATTTAATTAATTATTTTAAAAAACATAATGAAATGTTTACTCCTCAGGAAATGGTTTGCTCTTTGATTTTTAAGAGACTAGTGTAACTAATTATTTGGATGAAAGACAGTTATATATTCTGTGCCTTATTTTTATATAATGCTCGAATTTTTATAATCATCACCTATTCTTTCATTTAAAAAGGATTTATTGAAGCCTATTATATGCTAAGAATTGCTCTAGTTCTTAGGGATACATTCGTGAACGAAAGAGAAAAAGACTTGTCTTAAAGGAATTTATAAAGGGAGATACAATATTATTTTTATCTTAAATATATATAAGATATCTACTAAGAGTCATATGTAGGCATATGACTCTTATTTGGTTTCTACCAAAATTTAATTTTGAGTTTTGAATGCCTGTATATAAAAACAACAAGGCACAGAACTGAGCAAACATTTAAAAAGATAAGAAAAGATCTTTATCAAAGTTGCTTTTCATTTGTTACTAATTTCAGGAGCAAATGTTTCATAAAGCACCTTGAAACATCAAGCCCAGGCCTCTATAATAGATACAGACAGTGCAAAACCATATAAAATTTATTTAAAACCCCTTATTATAATGAGACATCTGAAGTCACAGATGCAAGTAGTTTAAACCTGAGTCAAATTCTGGGCTGAACTGTTCTATGTGGAGTCATATTTAAATTTCATTTTGAATAAGTAACCACCATTCACAGTAAAATAAATCAATGAGTATCCAGAAAATGTGCAGCAAATATATTTCACTCGTCTCCAGAATTACCCTCTTCTACCCTCCCCACCAAGCAGCCAAATTTGCAGCTTCCTGTGTGATCTTCAGTCCTTTGTGTGCAAACACAGGGGAATTATGTTTGCTTCTATGTTTTAGCTATTTGTACTGCTGGATTACAGAAGAGGAACTGCACACTGCGGGGAAGGAAGGCTGTGATGTAGACTGAGGACAAAGTAACAGTTTCTCCCAAGCTCCGAGCTGGGCCAGGTGAGGCTGGACTGGCAAGGCTTTGACAAGGCCTGTGTCATCCCAGGCTGGCTATCTGTGCTGGTTCAAGCAGGTTGAGGATTGTGTGGGTGCTGTGTGGAGGTAGTGATGCCCTCTAGTGTGGACTGTACCCTTCCCACCTCAGCCCAGGCATTTGAGTGAATATTTATACAGAGGGCTCCACCTCTCCTTTGAAAATAAAATAACTGCCTATGTCATGCCATTTCCACCTCACCTCCTTCTAGAGTTCTGTGCTGCTCTGTCTCTTCACATGCATCATTTTACTCCAGCAGGTATCGCTGCCGCTGCATTCTCAACCTGTCTGTGCCTGCCTGTCTCAGTTTAGCTTCGCTGGGTACAAAATTGGAATGGTCTCTTGTCCCCTTCTGTTAGCTCCTTTCCTGTCCATGCCTACAGTCTCATACTTCTCTTGCACCAGCCCACTGCCCCATATTCTGAGAAAAGTATCCCAGGTTCACAAGGTCAGTGGCCTTGAAGGGCTCAATATACATAAGGCGTAGTTTACAAATATTCCTCTGCTCTGTCTACAAAAATCTCTTCAAAATAGGGTTCCCAGGTTTAATGAATGAGAATGCAATATGCTTAGTTGAATTTGAATTTCAGATGAACAGGGAATAATTTTTCAGTACAGTATAGCAGATACAATCTTTCATCTGTATTTTATCTGCAACCCTACTCCAAAATCAGTTGAGCAGTTAAATTAAACAATCATCCTAATCTGCATGTCTTTGCCCAGAAACAAAGTTCTAATCCTCCTTTCAATGGCCAGAGCCTACACACAGCACCACATCTCATCAGTTTCAAAACTGGGCATTTTGAGTAGCCTTGGGCCAGTTCAGGAAGCATTTCAAAGTGGTTGCTAGGTGGCAGGTCTCCACTCCGGAAAGCATTTTTCAAATTCTATTCGTACTGTTGGGTAGAGTAGCTTGGGATCAGGTCTAAATGTGTATGGTTTTAGATTCTCCATTACCATTTTTTCTTCCAATTTAAAATATATGGCGAAACTGAGTTTAAATAACATGTCTAAACAGCTTCGTCTCTGAAGCCAAATACCAGCATGTCTAGGTTAAACAGAGAACCAAGCAATCACGGAGCTTAATGTATTTCAGCTATTTTTCTTTGCTGGGTTTTTGAGATAGGTAAGACTGGACTGCTTCCAAACAAATCTGGGCAGAAGAAAACTTGAAAGTCCTGGCCAGTCTTAAGTATCCTCACATGATTCCTGATACAATTTTACCTGGAAAATGGAGTACACACAACAGAATTTTTTTTAATCTTGAGTTCTTTTGCAAATACCCAACTCTTCACACAATAGAACAGTGTGTTCTATTAAGATACCTCTTTGTTCAAATTACTATCAAACTTCACGAAATAAGAGTTGTGATTCTACACGATGTTTTGCTAATCCAGAGAGAGGCAGGATCCAGGAAAGGACAGAAGAGGTAAAAAGACACTGAGAAATAATCGCCCAAAAAACGAGAGTGATGCTAATGCCTGTAAACCAATCCCCCCAAGGACAGCATCCTGCTTAGAGCGTGTTCACCTGTGAACTTACTATGAGCATAATACTAAAAGCTGACTCCAAATTAAACATAACAGAATTAAACCACACCTGAGCCTTGATTCAATAACGTGTTGGCTTTTTCGTTTGCTTATTGTTTATTACCTTACCTCTCTCAAGCATTGAGGGATAAGAACAAAGCCAAGAATCATCTTAAATTTAGAGCTCGAACGAAGAAACTTTACATTATTCTCCTTATAGGTGCTTAGATTTTGCAAAGGGCTAATTTAAATATTTATCAACAGGAAATATGCTGGCTCATTATGTCATAGTAATTGGAATCATCTGAAATTGTTGATATTTTGACTTATCAAAAATGGCATTTTCATTTGCTTCTACCTAATGTCCTGCAGCCATTAAAAAGTACATGGTAGTTCACACGCATTGGTGTGAAATGACTGGTATATAAGATAAATTATAAGAAATAGTGTGGTGTTACACAGTGTTAGCACGTGTGGATTACATGTGGGAATGTACCCACCATAAATTTTAAATTTATAAAAAACAACAAACTGCTACTAATGGATGCCTCTAGAAGGCAAGGAGAAAATTATAGATGAGTGAGATATTTTACTTTTGTGCACTTCCAATTTTTGCCACATGCATGCATTAAAATTTTTGAATCAAGCAAACAAAACAAAATCACAAGAAAACAACTACCTAAAGAGGTGAAGGGTCTGCCCAAGCCACACAGTGAGCTCAGACTAGAACCCTTCGAAGAAAATGGCTGCTCAAGTATTTACCTCATCTCCACAATTCAAAAACCAAGGAACCATTTTCGGGGGCCCGGGGGCTCCCTGGGAGTAGCATTCCAAACCGACCTCATGGTTTACCTGGGTATTTAATCACTCTAGATAAATGGAAACCTTCCCTTCAAACCACTTGTATTACTAGAGGTTCAACACATCAGAACTGGTTTATTTTCACTGTGGGCACAGATGAGCAGATTGGATGCTGTGTACAAGAGCTGAGAGCAAGAAAGAAGCCCTTTCCCTCCGACCAAGTCTTCGTTCCTACCATTCCCCTTAGGTATGGCCACCAAGAGTCCTCCTGGCTATGTTCATTGAGTCCTTACCCTTTTCTCATTATGATCTATTTTCTTTGCCCTGGAGTCAGGAATAACAATTTTATTTTAATTATTTGTTGTTCAGGACAAGAGGAAAGTTAATTAGAAATTAGTTGTTTTGCAATTGCCTCTCCAGGCCTCTCCTGTGCCCAGCCTCTGTCCCACTTGTGTGTTCTATTTTCCTCTTGCCACTGGGCTGGTCATATCCAAATTATTCTAAACTAATGCTTCCCAAACTGTGCTGGGGAGGAGGAAAAACTTCATTTTGTGGTTGAAGAAACTATGGTCTTAGAGATTAAATGACTTGTCCTCATTCCTACAATTGGAAAATAGCAAACACAAACCGAAACCCAGCTTCCTGATTTCCAGTCAAGTGTCCCAAGTCTTGAAATTAAAGTTGCTGATTTCTCCCCGCCCCTCCAGCTACTGTCCTATTTTTTTCTCCTTTTTATTGTCAAAATTCCCACACTTGCAGTTAAATGCCTGTACTATTTTCTGATTGCCTTTTCTATAAGCCCTGAAAGTTGGATTCCATATCCATCGGTCAGAAGGTACATGTAAGTGAGCAACATCTTAGCCTAAAATACCTTCAAAGTTGACTGTTTAGCCAGGCATGATAGTGCATGCCTGGGAGGCTGAGGCAGGAGGATCACAAATTCGAGCCCAGCCTAGGCAATTCAGTGATTTAACAAGACACTGTCTCAAAATAAACAATAAAAAGGGCTAGGAATGTAGCTTAGGGGGAAAATAGTGTGTTCAGTCCTCCGTACAAAAAAAAAAAAAAATTCCTTGTACACCATGGTAAGGATTGCATACAAGGTGACTAATAGGATTAGTGATGTGAGTTTCCTTTGGGAAACTCTTCTTTCCTTCATTTTTGGGGTTTTATCCTCCTTGGATGACCCCTGCTGCTCCACTGTCTCTCCTTATTGGTAATTTTGGGCATTCCCAGCAACCGGTCAATCTCTCCATTTGCAGGACCATAGACATAAAGAAAGGACCAGTCTGATTTTGGGGTGCTTACATTTTGTTTTCCAGAAAACATTAACGTAAGTGAAAAACGAAGAATGGAATCACAAGCAATATGACAACCAAACCTCTGTTTTAGTTTCTTCATCTATAAAATGAAGACGGTAGTTGTCCCTACTTTGCAAAACTGTTATAAGGACTAAATTATTTAATACATATGAAGCACCCCAGGGGGCAAAGTAAAATGTATAAATATACAGTATAATATATGTAATTAATGTAAGTGCTACAGATGTCTTTTTGGAACATTTTTTTCCCAATGAGAACTAATCAATTCTCAAAACCCTTTTTTCAAGTATCCTTTTTAGATTTCTTTTTGTCATTCTGACCTACCATTCCACTGTCTCAGGAATCATGAGGATACTATCTTGCCCAGAACATTTAAGATCTGGAAGGTGGAAATGTGGAGCCCCAGTTAGCAACTTATACCTCATTATGGCCCAGACAACCCAAGAGATGGCTGCAGTCACATAAGTGAATCTAGTCAAGACCCGCGGAGGTTCTACCAAAGGAGCCCACAGAATGGGGAGAAACAAATGAGAAAGGTTGATATTTGATGTCAGTGTCTGACTGGTTTATCTGACAGTAGAGTATAACCAAAAATCACTTTTACTCTGGCTTTCTAGAGGTAGAAATGCTAATAATTTGCTACGTATTGCAAATATAGGCATTAAGCGTATCTACATAGTTATTTGCAGTTTGTAAAACTCAAAGTAGGACATTCTTTATAAGGGGTTTAACAATAGCCTTTTCACCTTATAAGGAGATATTTCAGATTTTTAAATGAATGATTATGTATCTACACCATTATTTTTAGTGGTTGCACTGCACAACGTAATTTATTAACCAGCCACCTACTATAGGCAGTCTTAAGTTTTTGCCACCATAAGGAATGGTTTGATGAAGATCTTTGAACATACTTTTTTGTATGCATCAAGGATTACTTCCTCAAGATTAAATCTTGGCATGGAATTGCTAGGTTGAGGATTCGACTGTTTTCAAGTTTTTGATTATTATCTAATTCCTCTCCAGAAAACTATCAATTTACATTCTCACAATAAATAACTCAGAGCTCTCTTTTGCCTGCACTTTTACTAATGATAGGCATTACTTTATTTAAACCTTTGCCAACCTAATGGATGAAAAACTATCATCTCACTACTTTTTAAATTGTGTGTTTATTACTCATATTGAATATACTTTAACATACGTTATATTTGATGAATGGGCACTCACCTCTTCTCTACTATGCTTTTTTTCATTCTGCTCATTTTTCTATTGTTATTTATCTTTTTCTAATTGATTATAAATGAAATATATACTAACACATTGCATGTTATTTTAACATATATTTAATTTTTTTTCTCTATTTTCCTTAAAGAATATCCTTCAGATTTCATGGGTTTATACACTTAATACACAAAAAGTATGCTTTTTAAGTTGTCAAATCTGTCAATCTTCTGGTTTCTTCTTTCTGTTACCGGTGTCATGAGATTGGTTTTCTACAGGATACCAATGTTTAAGTCCCTTGAGGGAGTGTCAGCTGCTATCCAGGTAAAATCTAGACCTTTCAATCTGTGTCACATATCACATTCTATTCTCATCATATCTAACTAAATTTACTACTCGCCACTTCTAAATACAAACCTTCTGCTCTGGTAAAAATATTTTCTTGGATAGTTCAGTGATGGGCTCTGGGGTATGATAGGAAATCAAGTTAGGATTTTGGGTCAACCATTTAACAACAGTATGAGAAGCAATTTGAGCCTTGCCTTCTTTGTATTTAAGGACAGGACTCATGTGAAGTCAAATTATATAGTGAATAAGAGGGTTTAACATACAGTGAGCACTTAGTAAGTTCATGTTGGTCCTCTAATCATCTCCCCATGATTTTGCTCATGCTGGGACATCTCTCTGGGATAGCCTCCTCTTCTTTCCCACCTTGGATGTTTTGCTCAGTTTTATTTGCTTCATGAAGGTTTCCATAAAACAGGGACCTTATCCATGCATCTTACTCAGTTCGAGTGTCAATATATTATTGTTTCAGGGATGTTTAATGAGCCAAGGAATAAGCTTCAGGAAGGCCTGGCCTATTGCTTCACATTTAAATATATCTAAGTATTCATGAAAGGTACAAATACATAAATAAAAGGTGCATGGGACATAACAGCAAAGATAATAAGACTAATTAGTAAATTACATTTAATGATATAATTGACTCCGTAAATGTAGCAATATATTCTATATTACACCACTGAATAGTCTAATAATTCAGTATACTACTGAAATATACCAATGAAATATATCATTCCTAATAGTTCAGTGTACTCTGTTTCTCCAATTTTAAGAAGTTAGTCTCACCTTTTAAATTCTCTGAAACTAGGTGTCTTAGTGTCAAACAGCCACTGGCCAAGGGACTATTATGATACAGTTGGCATCACCTCAGTGTTTGTGAGAATGGCAGCAACTATTCAAACTGTCATCGATTCTGTTAAATTCTACGCAGTTTAGTATACATATGACATCTACCAAGAAATGCAATTAAAAACAGGGCAAATTGATACATGTCAGATTAGGAGAAAGAAATTCCAAAGCAGTAAGAGACAACAGAACAATAAAATCACCAGTTCATGTGTCACGGAGGACTTAGAGGTAAGATATGGAACCACAATTTTCCAGAACTTTCTTTCTAGTCATTAACAGAGAAGCGGCATAGCTTGTCGCAACATATAATTCAGTTGAACAAGAAAATTATGTTTTAGTCAAACAGGGTAAAGACAGCATCAAATATGCAAAATCATTGTCAATGGTTGGGAAGAAAATCCCAGAAACAAGGCTACACTACCCTTTTAGAATGCTTACCCAAAAACCACAAGGCCCTGAATTCAATCCCTAGCACCTCCCCAAAAAAAGAAAAATCAGGAAGGTTAAATCCTCCAACTCTATTCTAGGGGTTGGAGATTTAGCTCAGTGGTAGAACACTTGCCTAGCAAGGACAAGGCCCTAAGTTTGATCCCCAGCACCACCCCCCAAAAGAAAGGCTGTATTATCAATGGTAATGTGTTGAAAAACACACGTATTTAGGCTCTACATGAAAAAATAGGTGCTAAAGAATTAGGCTTGATATACAAAATTTTAATCAACTTATTCTGCGGATACTTTACTTTTTTATACATACATGTTACTAAAAAGTCTAAATCTAAAAGCACTCTTAGCTAATATAAAGTAAAACTATGTAATACCATGTTTGTCATACTTTAATTAGTTCTTTTTATTTCTTAATGGTTCATATAATTGGAGATGTCTTAGATTTGAAAATACATGAAAAATTGAATGGAGACTAAAACATGGCACCAGGTCTGTGAGTCTCCAAACTTTAGTTGGTGGACAGTATTTCATTGTGCTGTTTTGGTGGTATTATTGTTGTTGCTTAGGAAAGAGGTAAGCAGGACCTGTGGTTTCTTTACAAACATCAGTTACACTTGTTTATAGAACCAACATAATTTGAAGAGAAGCCAACTTCTTTATTTCCTCCTATAACTATAAAATTCAAGTCACAGATTGTGTTCTAATGTAGGTAAACATTGGATATGTCATTAGTTAAACACTTTTGAAATTAAAGTTATAGTTTTTCCAATGCAAAAGTAATGTGTGTTGACACAGAAAATGCCCTATATTAAAATGTGTTCAGGTATGAATATGTAACCAACCATATTTCTTCCAGCCAATATAGTCAGTAAATTTCTTTTTAAAAATTTTTCTTGTAAATGTTTTGATGCCATTTCTTCTCTTGCTTACAAAAAATATCTCAGATCAAAGCAATATGCCTTCATCGTACAATTTTGGTAACTACAGAAAAGTATAAAGATGAAACACATCATCCTTTATTTCAACATGCAGAGATTGCTTCTTAATATTTTTGGCCACTGCATCCAACATATCGAGAGCAAAGGAGAAAAAAAAAAAGTGCAGTAAAACTTGCACACAGGATACTCACTACATTCCTGCTCAGTAGGGAACGCTAAAGAGAACTTGGAGAAGGACCCTATGTCTTTCTAACACC
Organism: Hystrix cristata; assembly: GCA_004026905.1. Taxonomy (NCBI): domain Eukaryota; kingdom Metazoa; phylum Chordata; class Mammalia; order Rodentia; family Hystricidae; genus Hystrix; species Hystrix cristata. The sequence goes on from PVJO010019405.1 coordinate 16,801, forward strand.
ACCAATTATACAGACGTAATGTTTTAAAATCACTCAAGTCTGTCTTGTAATTCTCACACAACAGGAGTTTGGTACGAGCACAACCAACTTTCTACTCTTTGGAATGGAGCACTAAGCAAAGAATGGTCACTGTTTTCACGGCACTCCTCCTACGCATTCATTCACTAGTTTATTCAACAAATATCTATTACGTGTCCACTATGTTCCCAGAATGCATGGCGAAAATATGATCCTTGCCCTGCTGCAGATTATAGTGGAGAGACAGAATGAACATAAACGTATAAATACATATGCACACATATAGTTAAAATTTTTAAGCTTGGAAAAGGGAGACAACGGGTGGCTGGGAAAAATAAAGGGGCAGTGACGGGGTCAGGAAGGCCTATGACAAGTGACAAGTCAGGAAGCCAAGAAGGTTCCTAAACCTTCCTACTGGAAAGGTCAGAAGCTGCCAAAATTTAAATGAGTGTGGGCAGTGAGGAAGAGAGCAACCTGGAAAGGCCAGGCTGAAGAGGCCACTCAACCTGTGCAAAAGATTTTGAATTTTATGTAATGCACGACTGCCTTATTCTATGTATGGATTTTGAATTCATACGAGCATAGTTGGGAACCACTTTTGTGTGTGTGTGTTTTAAAGTTCATTTATTTTTATTAGGTAACACTCAAGGTTTAACGCATGCAAAATCCAAAGATCACTCCACGAAAATAAACTCTCCCTCCTCCAGTTTCCTAGCCACCAGCTCTGCTCTCCTCAGCCGCCAGTGTGTCTTCCCTCTGGAAATATTCCGGTCGCAAACAAGCAAATCTATTTGTAATATAAGGCATTTTAAAAGCGGAGTGAGTGCATACGAAGTGTGTCTGGAAACCGCCCGAACGCTGAGGCCCGGCTCAGGCATTTCACAGACGACTCTACCTCCAGGTCAGGGTTCCAAGCCGGAGACGTGCACCGCGCCTCAGTCTGACTCCTTCCCGCGCCGTCCTCCGGCCACGCCTCGCCCTCTCGCACGTCCCGGGCCGCCAGCCCGAGGCCCCCGGACCCCGCTCAGGGGGGCGCGTCTGCCCCGCACGCGTGCGTGAGGCGCGGACAGAGCGAGACTCCCGCCGGCTTGACCCGGGTTCCTCGCCCGCCCAGGCGGAGCCCGGGCGGGGCGGGGCCGGGCTCGGGGGCGGAGCCGGCACGGCGGACGGCTGCACCCTTCCCTGGCGCTGTGGCTGCGGCGCTCGGATCCCGTACCCGGCCACCCACGGGGCGGCGGGCGCTGCTAGGCCCCGGGCTCTGCAAGCGCCGGAGGTAAATCCGCCTGCGCGCCCACCAGCCGGAGCCCGGGACCCAGGACGGGGGCGGCCGGCTGGATGGCGGCGGAGGAGAGCGTCCCGCGGCGACTTTCCCGAGAAAGCTGAGTTCGTCCCAAGTTTCTTGTGCTTCGGCTGGAGCCCAGCGAGCTGGTGGCGGGCTCATTCTGTGCGGGTGGTCGGAGGGCGCCGGGGAGACGCGACGGTGTCCGGATCATCCGCCTGGGAAGCAGCCGGCTTCTGCCCCGTCCCGCCCGCGCGGGGCGCAGTGTTTCGCTCGGGAAAAGGGGGTAGGTGGCCTCGGCGGCGTCCCGCGCAACAGCCGGTGACCACCAGGCTCCGGGCTAGCGCGTCCGCAGACGTGCCCGGTTGTTCGGAGCCGAGTTCCGTAACTTTTTCCCTTCTTGGCGCGAGTAGCAGGGTCCAGACTTAGGGGCCGACCCGAGGTCCCGCTATGGACGGCGAGAGCGAAGTGGATTTTTCTAGCAACAGATTAACCCCTTTATGGCGGAGGCGGTCGACCCCTGAACCCCAGCTGCTGGGCCGGAGCAAGCCGAGGCCCCAGTCCTACCAGAGCCCCAGCGGGTTGCTGATCACGGATTTCCCTGTGGAGGACCTGGGGACGCTGCCCGCGGCGCAGACTCCCGCCCAGCTGCCCACCTCGCCGGACGGCAGGACGGTGCAGCAGAGCCCTCTCCTTCTTTGCGCCCATAGGGGGGCTGTGGCCAATGGGCGGACGGTCTCCCCGGAGTACAGAGCTGCTTCTCCTCGACCCCGGCGGCCCAAGTCACCCCACAAAGCGGCGTCGGGCGGCCCCCTGAAGACTCCGGCGAATGGCACGGTGACCTCGCCTGCCCAGCCGCCGCCGCCGCCGCCGCCGCCGCCGCCGCGCACCCCGCGGACTCCTAAGGTTTCCGCGCCACGCGGCTCCGAGGAGCTCCCCGCAGTGACTGCCAGCCGGCTGCCTTCACCCACTACCAATGGTCTTGCCTCTAAAAACGATTCCTCTGCCTTCCGTTCTCAGCCCACGCAGACTGCCAAGGACCCGGAACGGGGGGCCTCGGGACTCTCTTCTTTGCCCTCGAAAAGGGGTTCGGAACAGAACCTCACCCTCCAAGGGCTGCCCTCACGGGAGAACGAACTACCTGAAAATCCTTCCGTGATTTTGAGTACACACAGCCCTGCTGCCCTCAAAGTGGGGAAGCAGCAGATCATTCCGAAGAGCCTAGCTTCCGAAATCAAACTAAGTAAATCCAACAGTCAGAATGTGGAGCCCCACAAGAGACTCCTCAAGGTGCGCAGCATGGTGGAGGGTCTCGAAGTACCCCTAGGCCAGGCGGGGGAAGACAGCGAAGCCGACAATGACGTGGATAGCCCCGGGTCTCTGCGGCGAGGCTTGCGGTCCACATCCTACCGCAGGGCCGTGGTCAGTGGCTTTGATTTTGACAGTCCTAACAGCTCAAAGAAGAAGAACCGGATGTCCCAGCCTGTCCTGAAAGCCGTGATGGAAGACAAGGAGAAGTTTTCCAGCCTGGGAAGGATAAAGGTAAGAGTGGGCAGGAGTGTCGCCCATTCATTAAGCCAAAAGTGAATGAATGCCTCGAGAGAGGGGAGGAGCAACATAGAGAAAACCAGAATTGGTTACTCACTTTTAGGTCTGATTTATTGTTGATATCTTGGCACATCTGGGCTTGGCCATTCTGTGGCTGGCAGGCACCACTGGGTTTAATGCAACTTTAGAGATGGAAGTGAAACTCATCACTTTTAACTTTATATGCTCACGCAAAATTTGGAGTACAAAGGAAAAAATGTATTGCAAATTAAATTGGCTGAGAAGTCCTGAGCACTTTTAATTGAGGTAGCTGAAAGGAGGTGGGGAGCATGCTTAGATCTGCGCTCTTGACTGTTTGCCAAGTTGGCAGGTGTTTATTTAGAGGTGTCAGTGGTAGCTTTATCACGGCTGGTGTAGAAAAATGCCTGTTCCCTTTTGATTCTGTTGATTATTAATTGTTTTTTTTTGAATGATGATCGCACATTTCATGTCATTCGGGTCCAATGTGAATTTTAAAATCAGTCACCAGAATCATGAAGGACACAGTTTGATATAATTTTTGTTGCTTGTTTTTGTCACCATGGCTTTTGATTATATTTTATTCTCATTTTGTGCATTTAACAGATTGGTACCCCAGGACTATGGGATAGGATGGTATTGTTTGCCAACAGAAGGCCTCAGAGTTGCACGTGCTAAAACACTGTCAAATAAGATATATAAAAATAGGGAAAACTAGAGAAGGATATTTTGGAGTGTGTACTGCTTTCTCCAGAAACAAGACGGAGCTGAGCAAGAAAGAAAGATTCCTTTGGCAGTCACATTTTTTCTTGATTAATCAGAGAACTGGAACCAGTGTATATAAATGTCGCATATGTAATACACAAACAAGTCTGTTTTATTTTAGATCCTATGGTCTTAAAGAAAAGACATTACATAATGTTTTGAGTTTTTTTGTACTCTGCGGGTATAGCAAAGTTCAATTGAACACTGATAGTGAATCACAAGTCATGAAATGAGCTGAAATGGTCATCTGAGGATTCTCTGTTTTGAGGATGTGTGGGGGACATTGTATATTTTATTTTACTGATCCACTGAGTTGTAGTGGTTTTATGAGTTGCTCTAGTAATCATCTGCTGTGTGCTTTTGGAAGTTAATGAATATAACAACAAAAAAAGTACTTTATACTTATACTAGCTGTATTTTCTTATTTGGCTCATTCACACATAGTTTGCTTTGCTTTTTCCTCTTTTTGCTTTTCTTGTCTCTTAGAAAAAAATGCTGAAAGGACAAGGAACATTTGATGGGGAAGGTAAGCATTTAATTTTCCAGACGTTTATTGCTGTTTCAATGTGGAATATCAATTATAAGTTGAAATCCAACTGCAGAAACAGAAACACTTGAGATGAGAAATATGTCCTCAATTGTACAGGGCAAAGCTCTGCACTAAGCAAAATTGTTATCAGGTAAAACCAATAATGAGGAATATCAGTGGCATTTTTTTATAAGCTGAAGGTTTTTCAGTTAATGTCCTAGGATTTTTAATTCTTCTCTGCTTTGGCTCCATCCTGTCTCCCTCAAAAAGCACAGAAAGTAAGAGCAAGCTCTAGCTTTTCAGTGAAAAATTCGGTAGATCTTAAGTCTTTTTTCCTTCAGTCACATTTCCTTTGGCTTGATAGTCTTTTCCCCACGTTTCCACATTTTTTTTTTTCATTTCTGACGTCCTGTTTCTTTATTGTCAGCTTTGGGGAAGCATCAGTCTCCTGGCTGGTAAAAATCTACTCTTAAGAATTTGTACACCATGTAGTATTTTTGTCAAAGATTTCAAAAACAAAAGCAGCTTTGACCGGGTGTTCAGACCCTAATCAGATTAGTGGACTTGCTGTAAGTAGATGGGTCAAGTGTTGTACAACTGGAAGAACATGAGAAAATCAGTCCCAGCCCACATAAGGCTGAAGGGTCCCGGGGATGAGGAGGGTGCTTCTGTTACACTTTGAAATGCTGAGGTTTTCCAGCTTTCAATGTACAGTGAAGAAGATAAGCATGTCATTCTATAACTAAAAATAATATAAACCACCCTGAATTATAAAATATTATCACTTCAGGTGATTACAAATATTTGCTTAGTCTATAAAAACAAGTTTGCCATTGGAGCATTTTTAAATGGCTAATTTTGAAAAATTCATTCATTGTGCCAATCTTAGGAAACAATGCTATATAGAGAGGTAATCCAGATAGAGTATTTTAGTTTGTTAGGACAATTTCATTTTGCCAATTTTATAATTGAGAAAACTGGAATGTTTGAGAGTCTCTGTAGCTTGTCCCCTCTCACATGGCTGGTAACACAGCCAGTGCTAGGATGTAGGTCTAGCTATTAGTCCACTTTTCTGCTTCTCCATGAATATGAATTAAACAGAGCCTCTATGTAGTATCTACTTTACATCTCTGAAATTTAATATTAATTCTTTGACCTTTGCCTCAGAAGGTTAAGTTTTTTTGATACTGGGGAATCAAACCCTGTATGCTCTACCACAGCTACATCCCCAGCCCTTTTTAGTTTTTCATTTTGTGGCGAGGATCTTACTAGGTGCCCAGGTGGGACTCGAACTTGCAGGCCTCTTGTCTCACCCTCGCAGAATTCCGGAGTTCCACATGTGCATAGCCATACCCAAGGGTTAAAATTTTTTAGAAAAATTTTAAATTAAGGCAAACCTTCATTATAGCTAGTTGTATGTACTTTCCATTTATAAAGAGCTTTTTTTGTGCATTTTCTAGTCTCATATATGATGATCTAGAAATTGCTTTTCACATGTACATATGTGAAAGATGTGGGATTCTTAACAGTGAATATTAAGAATGTCCCTCAGGAAGCAGTGTGGTCCAGTTGTGGGAGCTTGTCATGCTGAGTTTCCATCCTGCTGCCTCTGCTTGCCAGTTGAGTGATACTGAGCAAGAACTGTAACTTCACCGAGCCCCAGTTGTCATCATGTGTGGAATGAGGATTGTGATGCCCGTACTTTCGTGAGAATGTGTGAGAAATCTTAATGATGTTATGCATACACTTTGTTCCAACCACTGCGTACTTGAAAGATAGGGGAAACTCAGAGTACATACCTGTTTCTTACATGCAGAACAGAGAATAGGAAAGTCTTAGATGGATTTCAGGGTTACTCTACACTGCTTGCATACAAAAATGCTTAGAAAGTGGGTGGATGTTTGCTTTCTTTAGTAGATGGGAAGTATTTCAAACTGCATGTGTCTCAAACCAAACTCGTAATCTTCCCCAGTAAACCTTTATCTCTTCTGATGTTCCACCTCTTACTTTCAATCTGTGGGACTTGAAGACATAGGAAATATCTTACCTTTCTCCGCCCCATATCTGGTCTGCCACAGTCAATTCTTGTTAGGTTGCATAGCATTCAGATTTCTATCAGTCTGCATCGCCGTCCCCAATAGCATCCTGAATGAGTCTTGTAGGTGGTTAGTGTTTCCTTCCAGTGGAGCCCCATTGCATTCAGGATGAAATATAGTTCCAGTGTGAAAGAAATTCAGTTCTTTTGGGTTCAGTGCAAAGTCCAGTTTTTAACATACCCTGCAAGGCCTTGCTTGATTTAAACTGCCCAGCTCATCTTTTTAAGCCCACCTTGTACTTTCTGACTACTAGATGGACATGCCCAAGCTCCAGCTACATTGGCCTGCCATAGTTCTACAGTATTACATTTCCTGTGGTTTCAGAGCTTGGGCATGTCATTATGCTTTTGCCTTTAGCTCTGGCTTCCCTACTTTCAGATCTTAGATTTTCCTCATTGATACCTCCCTGACGCCTGGACTAGATAATACCCTGCTCGTCTGTTCTCAGGGCAACTGTATGCAAATCCTTCCATTCAAAGGTATATATTTGTGTAAGATCAGTATGCCCACAACTCTTCAGTGACTTGTCATTGCACTTGGAGTGAAAAATCAAAGTCCTTTCCATGACACTGAGGCAAAGCTGTACATGCTGTGCCCTCTGCTAATCCTCCCTCCCATCTTCAATACTTTGATCCCTCCCTCATGATACTTGCTCTCCCTGGCCTCCTTGCTGGTCCCTGTACGTACAGAGATACCAAGCTGAGTCCTGCCCCCAGGCCTTTGTACTTGCTGTCCCTTCTGATGAAATGCTTTTCTCCTAGCTGCTTTCTCACCATAGAATGATGGTTTAAATGTCAGCTCTGTGAGGACTTCTTGAACCGTTCTTTTTCAAATCCACACGCCCTCCTCCCAGCATTTCCCACCCCCTTCCATGTTCTATTTTTCTCCATGATGCATATCCACATCTGAAGTACTATAAAATTTGCTAGTTTATTTATTGAAGTTCTCTCTCACTTTAGTGTCAGCTCCATGAAGAGATTGGGATTTTTGAAATCTTTTTTATCCATCGTTATAGTGCCTAGCAGTTGCCGGCACCTAGTAGGCATTTTCTAGATGTCAGTTGAGTGAATTAATGCATGAATGAATTTGACTGTCTCAGTAATTGTTAGCACACGAGGATGAGCGATGTCTTTGTTTTCGATTTTTTGGTCAGACCCTGACACATAGTAGAGGTACAATGAATGTTTGCTAAATAGATAAATGCATGGTGATGGCCCTTGAGGGAAATGTCGGATGTGAACTCAATTTAACCTCGAAAACAATGATTTTAAATATCTGACTATCCCTCCTGAGTAGTGGACCATACACACAGGAACTTCTCTTTAGTTAGAACATCATGTATTATTCTTGAACAACAGTCTCTTTTTCTGTTGTTAATTACACCAGAGACCGTAGAATGTGTGAATATGGAAGTTTGTTCAGAAGAAGTAGTGTAGTGATTCGGGCAGTTAGTGACATATCAGGCTTTTTGTTTTATTTTCTTGCAGAAAATGCAGTCCTATATCAAAACTACAAAGAAAAGGCTCTTGACATTGACTCTGATGAAGAGTCAGAGCCCAGAGAACAGAAGCCAGAGGAAAAAATTGTGATTCATCATAAGCCGCTGAGATCCACGTGGAGCCAGCTCTCTGCAGTGAGTGTTTACTTTCTGTTCTAACTGTGGAAAAGACCAGGTTGTCAAAATCATGTGTACATGTGGCCTGGCTTTTTGTTTTGTTTTGTTTTGTTTTTCCTGCCAATAACCCTGTAATCCTAAGGAGAAAGACTTCCTTGCAGATTGTAAAATGCTTATCAACACTCTGTAGACTCTAATAAGAACATGAACTTTGACACTTATCAGGCAAGTTGGGTTTTGATAAAATTAAGTTCCTTGAGACTGTTGTACTGTGGACTCTGGAAATTTCCTACTCAGTATTTTTTTTCTTTTTTTTAAATATAGTTATATGTCGTAATAAATAGTACACTCTAGCTTTATCATGATTTGGCTACATATGGAAGTATATTCATTTGTATGCATGTATACGCATATGTTGTATCTGTATTTATGTATGTAAATTATGCATAATAGGGAACTTATTATCATTCTTTCGTGGACATTTCATTTGATTTAGATAGATTCATATTTTCTTGATATTAAGTAATGAATATTCCAACTCTATCTTGTGTGTATGTGTGTGTATCTATCTGATACTTATTTTCGTGTTAATGAGTTTTTCCTTTCTGTATCATTTTGTTTTGTTTTGATTTTTTTGGGTGCTGGGGATCAGGGCCTTGCACTTGTTAGGTAAGTGCTCTACCACTTGAGCTAAATCCCCAACCCCCTTTCTGTATCTTTTTTTTAGTCATAATTTATTTTCCTTCTGGCTTACAATATGTCCCAGACAGAGGTTGGGCATAGCACGTGTAGATATCTAATGCATTAGTAATTTGAAAGGAATTCCCATGGCTGGCTTGGGTGGTGGGAATATTGCATCAGAACAGGCCAGTACACCTCCAAGAATCCTTAGGCAATATTGGAGCAAAGGCAATTTCCTCTTAAGCTACAGTGAGCATGGTTTAGAGTCAGGAATCTCATGTATTGTGGGATCTTTGGAAATCAGTGTGTGTTTGTGTGTGTGTGTGTGTGTGTGTGTGTGTGAGTGTGAGTGTTAATAGTGGGGGACAACTTCTGGTTCATGCTGCACCTCTTCTAACCCTGTGGACATTCAAAATTCTGGAAACAAAGCCTTTTCTTCCTGTCTCGCTCTACCCCTAATTTGGTCCTAAGGAGAATGTATTTATTTTGAGTGCCTCCAGTGCGTGGTACTCTTACTGCTGTGCTACAAATGACACTGTCTACAGTGTCAGGGTAGTGGCATGAATGTGTGACGCTTGTGTGTGTTGGTGATAGGGAGCAGTGGGGTGAACTTGTGCTGAACAGGCCTTCTGTGAATTGAGGAGCTACTGTGCTCTAACCAGGTAGGTACAAGGGCTCAGTGTCAACAGGTCTTCTGATACAGAAATCCAGACTTTGATGAGTTCTTGCTTCATCAAGTTTTAAAGAAGTGTTGTTTCAGTCCAGCAAAACATCTGTGAGCTACACTTGGTCCCTGTGCTAAGTTTGCAACTCCTGTGATATTTGTATGATTTTTTTGTATGTGATGAGATGGTAACACCTATGCACAGAGTTGGTGTATCTGCAGCCTTATACCCTAATGATCTATATTCGTTTAATATATATTAAAGCAGATACCTGACAAAACTAGTGACAAGGCCCACAGAGGCCACGTTGACTCTAAATGGCTGCAATTTGATTCATGCAGTTGTTGGTGTGGACCATTTGGTAGAGGATCTGAGAAAAGAAAGCTGTGCATTTCTTGAGTTTTCTTTCTTTGGCAGCAGCTGTTTGTTAGCACAGGCTGAAGTCCGTCTGTTGGCTTTTTGAACACTCAGCAGAAATGTGGACTTCCGTGTCAGTTACACTGTGATCCAACTCAGCTTCACAGCACTAAAATTCAGGCAGTAGTCGTATTTATGCCTTCTGCAGTTTGGCTTTTGTAGATGAACAAATACACATGTAACTAAATAATAGTACACGTCTTTCAGTACAACTTCAAATATGTGCTTGTATTTTTATTTGACAAAGATAAACATTTTGATGTGCCTTTTGGGAGCAAGATAGATGCCCAAGACCTCTCTCATAATAAAATGTAAAACTGTAAGGTGGATTCTAACTTTAGTGGGTGCCCTCTTGGATTTGAGCGTTCCCCAGCAGCTTGTGTGTATTTATTGTGTTGCTTGGCAGTTAGTTACACGTAATCAAAGTAGCATGATTGGACTTTGTCACTTAGCATTGCTTAAGTATCACCCTGAATTTTCTTTGTGCTTTTTATATCTCCTTTTCACTTAAAATTTACCTTATTTTTATTACACAGTACTTCAAACATGCAGAAAAGTAAAGAAAAAAAAATAAGTAAAGGTAATAGATCTCCATGTATCCACCAATCCAGACTAAAAAAATGGTAACATTTAACATATTTGGTTCAGTCTCTGGTTTTTAGACAAATTCAACTCAGCGCCAGCTGCTTGCCTGCCCTTTTCCCCCTCTTCCCTCCTTAGATGTAGTCACTATCCAGAAGTTCTCTTCTGTTCTTCCATGTGGATTTTTTACCCTCCAAAAAGTTGCAACTTTTAGAAAAGTAGGTATAATAATACCCAAAAGCAGCTATTAATTTTTAGAAGCCTATCAAATCATAAATGTCTAAAATGCAGTTAGGACCCTGAGGAGAGGAGGCTTTGGGAATGATTATGTCAGGATGTTTCTTGTAAGCAATCGGCATTTCCATTTCTCTTTTGCATTCATGTCCAGATCCATCCTTGTAGAGGAGCTGCAGAGTTGAGGGCAGGTCTCAGAAGATTCTGTTACTGATACATTTTTTTGCATCATCCTTCCCTGATTAACTTTTCATGTATCAAGTTAATGAGACAGGCCCACCTAGTCTTGCATGTACAAGTTTAACACAAAACTCTGAGTAAGGCCTTCATGCGAGAAAGAGTAGGACAAGAGGTCTTCCGACAGTGGGTTGGGTCTCAATTTGGCACATGGCTTGACTTTTTCCTTAGGAGGGGAATGTGCGAGTACACGTTTGGTTAGCCACTGTTGATTGTTTCATTTTCTGAAAATCTCTTATCTTTGTTAGAAACACCTGCCTGCCTGCTGGGTTGACGAAACTTCCTTATCAGTTGACTATGAGAAGCATTCAGTATGCCAAAGACTCTTTTGATGTGCTGCAATTTGTAGTGATTTATGGTGGTTACATAAGGTCTTTAGGCTTTTATTTTGTAGTATAATTTATCTGAGTATATTTGTTTATATGTCTTTTGGTTTCACTGGACAGCGTCAGGGTGGGACAAAGCTCAGCCACACAAGTGACAAGTGGTTCCTATTTATGGTGTTGGGACAGGTTTAAATGTAGTATTGTGGTCATCTAAGAATAAAGGACGGGCTGAACTGTATAAGAGAGACATTTAATTGAGACTCAATAGAATAAACATTTAGGCTACTATAGATTTCTCTAGTAGGATTAAAGCAAATTAAAAGTGACTATTTAGCAGTGGTGCCTCTGCCAACAGGTTCCACATGTGGAGATGGGCTGTTGTCACAGTTGGATGCACCAAGGGCTCCTTACCCGGGGTGGGATGAGGACAAGTTTATTCTTTGTTCACTTGATTGTCAGAGTATGCAGATTTATTCTAATTAGAAAGAAGGGATTTCTTCACTCCAGGGAATATAACTTTGAGGTGTGCTTCAGGCCTTGAAGAATGCAAATGCCTTTGATTTAAGCAGCAGTGGTTCCTAGTGTAAGGTTGGTTATATGTGGAGGAGATTTGAGGTTTTGAATTTGAGTCATTTCTGACCTCTAAAGATGATTATCTGGAACTATACCAAGAGACAAGGAACCTGCTGCATGCAGGTGAATGGCCTAGTGACTCACCTCGATTGGCAGTGTGAGGACTAAACCAACAATTCTGAGATCTCTGGGAAAAGCTTGTGGGTTTGAAGAAAAATATTGATTGTGTTAGTCAGGGATAGAACACTAGGTACTTGTTACAATTAGTGCCAGGTGTGCAGCTGGCTGAGCCGTTGATGAAAAATGAGCTTCAGGTTTTTGTAAGAGTTAGATCCCAGAAGTATTTACTATCTCTTCTCCTAGATATATTTTTACTAGAGGTTTTTTTTTATTGTTTTTTGGTTTTCGTCTTAACTGCCCCCCCAAACACATAGAGTACTGCTCTCATACAAAGAAACAACTATTGCAAAACCGATGTGTGTTTTGCTAACTTCGGCAGCAGCACCAGAGCCACACTCGTAACCATGCCCTGGCCCTGTTTATTTGCCATGGGGCGTGTCTGTGGAATTTCTGTCGCCTTGAAATACCAGGTACCTTTGCAAAGAGGGTTCAGGATCCAGCGGCAGAAGCCTACGGACGCTGGCCTATTTTCCACACCTAATATAGTCATCCTTCACTGTTCTCTTCTTTGGCACTTGCCAACATGTGGCTTTATCATCATTCTTAAATCATTTTGAGTCTCTTCAGTATAATTACAGAGTTTAAGCTCTGGGGTCAGTTTTTACACTTTCATCAGGGAGCTGTACTTCTTCAGCTCTGTGTTGTGTGGTGAACAACCTTAATGTGAGATCTAGAATTAAGACCTCAGCCTCTTTGGTGCTAGGCTTGGCACTTCAGGCACACATGTCCAGTATGAGTAGCTCTCTATGTGTTGAGTTAGTTTTCCCCTTGTTCATACCACCTTTTCACTTTTCTCTTTGGGTGATAGTGGAACTGAGCATTAGCATACTCAGTTAGCATGCATGAGATCCCAGGTTCAAACCCTGGCATGAAGCAAAAGAAAGTTTTTTAATGTCTGAATTACAGCAATCTTGAACATTGTGTATCCCCTTATGAAAAACGTAGAGAAATTTGAACAAATCTGCCCTGGAGCTGGGTAGTTAAGGGCAACTGAGTGGTAGGTACACCAGTATTTATGTTACTTATTCTTCTGAGAGAACAGTAGGATTTAGGGAGGTGTTGTCTCTGTGTGTGTGTCTATGTGTGTCTGTTTATGTGTGTGTGAGTGTACCATGCCCCCCAGGGAAGGCAGAACTCAGAAGAAACAGGTGCTCCGAGAAGGGGAGTGGAGACAGGCACAGAGTTATTTAATTCTGATGGACATAACTACAAAAGGAAACATTTCAGCCCAAAACCTATATCTGGGACCCAGACAGGGAGGGTTTTCTTATTTTAATGAGTAAAAGAAGAAAATCAGTGCAAGAGACTGATGAATAAATTCCTCATTCATCAATTTTTATTGAGGTTCTACTCTACACAGAACCCTATGCTGGGCACTGGAGATAGAGCAAGGAAGTCTCCATCTTGCTTTCAAGTCTTTGCAAACACCATGAATGGTGAGACAGACATCAAATATCAAAAATCTTATAAATAAATGCAGATTTACAACTATGGTACAGCTGTGAAGGACATGCTGGTACTGTTGTGAAATCCTGTGGGGAACACTGGTATGTGAAAGGTGCTGTTAGTCAAGGGAGGGTATCAAAGGCCATGATGTGAGCTGCCATTTGAAGAGTGTCCAAATAGGCGGCCACGTAAAGTTGACAAGGTACAGGGTGGAGGACTCCTAGCAGAGAAAATGTCATATGCACAAACGCTTTGCAATGACAGTGGGTAAGAGGAATTGAAATAAGGCCTGTGCAGCTGGAACGTCTCAATTCCCTGCATGGGTTCCTTCACATTTCTCCAGTCTCTAAATTTTGAGGGGGGAGGTCCTTAGGCTTGGTCATGGGGCTTCTTCTCTTACCTACACCTACTTGGTGATCTTATCCAACTTTGGCTTTAAATATGTCATATGTACTGATGACTTCCTACCCATTAGTCTGAAGTCAAATTAAATTATAGGCTCATTCTCAACGAGGTATATGTCCTTTGGGGAGATGGATGGCATACATTCGCAAAAAATAGCAGTCTATTGGAATATGGTGTACTTAGGTAAAAGGGGAGAAGGCTTCATTCTTTTGAGGAGTTCTGAGTAACTGTGGGGAAAGGCTCTAAAATGCTGAACTTTGGGTTATGGGTTTCATCTTATCAGATTTTTGTATTTGCCTTCTTGACCTCATGGCATCCTCATGTGGGGTGTCCTTTATTTATCCAATGATGGGACTGTTTCTCAGGGCCAGAGCCACACAACCACCAGTCTCCACGATTTGTGAGGATGACTCAATATCAAAATTACTATAGAATATTTAAATACGGAATTAGTCTTTAAAACTCTTCATTCAAATTTTGTGGATTTATCTGGAAGACTTAGAGCCTGCTGATTTTTCGAGATGATTAGTCTGTACTCTCTCATCTTAATCACTTTCCTTGTTGCTGAGACACGATACTCAACGCCCACAGCTTAAAGGAGGAGAGATTTGTTCTGGCTCACGTTTCAGAAATTTCAGTCCTTGTGTGGTTGGCAGCATGGCAGAAGGGTTTAGTGCAGAAGAAGGAAAAACCGCGCAGAGCAAGGCAGCCAGGAAGCAGAGAGAGAGAGTCAAGGGAGGAACTGGGAAGGAGTTATGTGCTTCCAAGTCCACAGTCACCTGCCTCTTCAGACCAGGATCCGCCTTTAAGGGCAAGTCAGCTACACTGCTGTCATCATCTTGTGACCTTTCAGAAGCCCCACCTATCAGCACATGAGGCTCATGGGGGACATCTAGATATAAACCATAAACTCTGTTTTAAGATTATTAGGACATTTATTTTCTATATTTCTATTATTCGAATAGATAAGGAGTACAAAATTGAGGGACATCTACACACCAAAGTATTGCTGACAGTAAAAGAAATTTACAGATTAATTCCCTTTTGATGGAGGAAATAAACTCTACCAATAAACTGCAGTGACACAAAAATGGAGCAATTTCCGCTTTAGGTGGCCACCCTACTTCTAGGAGTGGTATGCAAAGGTATGCGGCTGTGGTCTGCCCAGTGGAGCAGCAGGGAGCCCTTTTTATCCACACAGGTTCAGAGTCTCAATATGAGCAGGTGTTCCCTGGCTAGCTGACAGGAAACCTGTCTTCTTTGGGTAATGATAATTTTCATTAGTTCACATACCATTAAATTATTGATCTGGTATTCACGAAGGACTTATTTTGTGCCAGGGATTGTACTGGATGTTTTCAAATACAGTTCGTATAGTCTTTGTGATCATAGCCTGAGGGAACCTTCGACTTGAGAAGTTGGATATGGCTACCGTCTTGCTGTCTTAGTTCGGGTCTTCAGGCTACCTGGAAGACATTCAGAGCCTCAGATAATGGACACGTGTGTCTAGGGCTCTGGAAGGGAAGGACTGTGTTTCCCCTCGGTTCTTTGCCAGCAGTGTGACTCAGTGACGGTACCTGTTGCCTCTCTTCTCTTGCATGGATTGGCTTATTTTCTCTTTTCAAAAGCATTCCCGTTGTTCTTCTCAGTGCTCCTGGTACTCAGAGTTGCTGGGATTGCAAGGAACTTAGACTTCATGTTACCTTGCATGACCTTGTCCCACCCTCCTGTCAGTTGTCAGCTTCCTTATAGAACTACTCATCTTGGTGTCTGGCCAGAGAGGATCAGTTCACCTCAGCTACTTTTTCTTGCTAACAAGGGAGCTCAAACATACATTGTCATTGTGCCAGTGGCTGCCCAGCCCTTTCCCAGTCAGCTTTGGCCTCCGTGATGTCCTATGAAACGTGGCCTCTTTGGCCGGCTTCTTTTGCAGAAGCTGTGAGAACAGCTCTTCTTGTAGAGATCCGCGGGAGTATGTTAAGTGACATCTCTGATGTGTAAATTTACACATCATGCAGTGGTCATTGCAGCCATGGTCTACAAACTGTGGCTTATGACAAGAGATTATAATTGTGCAAATGAAATAAAAATTGTATCCTGGTACGTGTATCTGAGTACACTGGTGTGTGTGTGTGTGTGTGTGTGTGTGCGTGTGTGTGTGTGTATCTCAAACATAAGTTTGACAAAACAGAAGCTACCCTGATACTCAGAATACATCGTGGTACTTTCTGTTTTTAGCCTTCCTACTTGTCACATTTTAATAGATAATAATTGGAGCTTCATGGACTTTCTCTTGCTGTTCTCTAAAAGGTTATAACTTGTCGTTTGAAAAACACCAATATTTAACTCCCAAAACATTTGTGTTCTGGCATTGTGTGGTGGATAAAACAAGCCTTCAGTACAGAAATTTAGAATACAATTTAAAAAACAAATAGAAATGAAATGCCTAAATGATGTTTTTGAAAGAACATAGGACATACTGCCAAAGTGAATGACACAGAAATCTTAGCAGTGAATTCACCATCAGAAAAGTTCTGTCTATAGGATGTGAAAAATAAGATGTGCTAAAAAGGCAGAAAAGAAGAAATGAGATCAACATAAGTAGTTTCACTAAAGTATGATACATAGGTAAATGAAAGAAAGAGGATAATTCTGTGCTTATTTCTCAGGTCTACATACAGTAAAGTAATTCCTGCCTGGTGAGACTGTTCCATGCTTTGTACATCTAATGTAAAACATTTACTTTATTACCCACTTTTCCGAAACAGGCTTTGCTCAGGTTAGATTTTTATTATAAACTTAAGAAAGTAATTGCAGTGTCATTATTGTGCCAGATAACCTATTGTCTTGAATTTTGTCATTCCTGTCTATCTGCCACTTTACAAAAACAACAAACAAAAAGAAAATAGCAGCTAAGGTGTTGGCACTATCCTTACAAAGAGTTGTTGTCTTCTTGTGCTGGAGAGGGGAGGTGCCACACACTGTTTCCACCTTCGTCAACCCCTCCTTGACTCATGCCTTCACTATGTGCAGTGGCGTCACCTCAGTTACTCTCACTCTGGCCCCAGCTTCCTCCTTTATCACTCATACTTGCAGATCTGTCTGTCATCACTCATTTTCAGCACTGCTTAATAAGCCTTTGCTTAGTTTGGATTTGACTCAAAATCTTTCTTTCTTATTGCCTTTCTTTGCCTTAGCGTCTTCATGTCTTCTTTGTACCTGGTGGTTGCCTCTCATTTCTTTGGGCAAAACCAAAGAAATGCAGGTATTTTGACATCTTAAACAATTCCAGTTGTCTTTCCTGTTTGTTTTATTTCTTTTTTGAGAGAGGAGGTTGAAATGTATTTTAGTTTTTTTTTAATTGAAAATGATCCCTTAATTCCAAAGCCAAGACATGTTTATTTTAGGAAAATCAGGAAATGGCAGCAGGTAAGGAGAAAATTAATGTCGAAATCCATCCCTCAAATCACTGTTGACAATTTATTCAATACGTTTTCAAGTCTTTTTATAAAAATGTATGTACAGAGGTTGTCTTTTTTTTAAAGCAATTTAATAATGTGGTAATAGTTTCGACACTTGTTTTTTTCTTTAAAAACGTGGTAATTATCTTTTCATATCATTAAACCTGCAGTTTTGTAATCTGTTTTTTGTTTCTCTGAACAATGTTCCATCTTTCCAAGTCATTGAACTTTTGTCTACACCTTTTTAAAGCTCATGTACTATTTTATCAGGTAGATAGATGGTTGGTTCTTTTCATTAATTCCCTCTCCATAGTTATTCATTTGTTTCTAATTTTCCTTTTGAAGTTCAAATTTAATTACAGAAGTAATACAAATAAAGTCTCTTCATTAACAAATTAGATGTAATAATTAAGACTGACAGCCGCTTTGCATCCCATTCCCAGCCTCTCAACTGTTAACTGCTGTTTGTCTGGTCTG